>CAODLS010949012.1:0-12442 GCA_948243855.1 Flueggea neowawraea | reverse complement strand
GATAAGATAAAACAGTTTTTGAAAGGTTTTGATTTGGTTTTGAAAGCATGACAACTTTAATAAAGTTTGGAAAAGATTCTTTAAAGATTCTGGTTTAGTTCTAGAAGGATTTTGTGCATGTTGTTTGCTTTGGTTGCAAACGATTTCAAAATATTTTCGTGGAAACCATACTATGTATATAGTGTATATATATGTATACCTATCGTATACCGCATGTGTTAGTTTTCAAATGATTTTCAAACCAGTCTTTGTGAGGCACGTATGAGGTAATCTGGAGTGTTGTCCCTCACTCATAGGTTTTGACCCTTTTTCTTTGTTTGTTTTGTCCCCATTATTATCATCTTGCAGGTGACTCTAGGAAATTATATTTATTGGCTTTTGATGCTCAGTGAGGGATTCTGATATTGCAGTCAGTGCCATTTATATCGGGCCCATTTGTATGATTTGTTAGATGCTTCACACCGGGTTCCTGTGGGATGTGTTATGTTTCTATTATTATTTCTGACATTTCAAATGTTTTAATTTGAAATAATTTTCGCACTTAATATTATATATGTTTTGTTTTTAATAAACAAATATTATACTTTTATTTGTTTTTCATATTTCTTTAAATATGATGTTTGGGTAGAGTTTTGTACTATGGAGGCTTGTGCGAGATGGGTCGGGCTCCTATAGACGGTTCACCTCGTACGCCGGTCATGGTCCTGGGAATGGGTCGTGACAATATATATCTATACATATGTATATATGTACATATATATGTATATTTATGTATACATATATGTATATGTATATATATCTATATGTACATATATATATATATGTATGCATACATATGTATATATATGTATGTATACTATATATATATATGTATGCATATGTATACATATATATGTATAGATATGTATACATATGTATATATATATGTGTGTGTGTGTATACTATATATATATATATGTGTGTGTGCGCGCGCGCATATCTATACATATATGTATATGCATATATATATATATATATATATATGTGTGTGTGTGTGTGAGAGAGAGACGGAGCAACTCCAACCCTACTTTAATTTTGTGGAAAACACAAAATTGGTGTTGGGTTGCCTCTCTAACTCAGCATCAGTTTTGTGGGCTTTTTTGATTTTTGCCACAGTAGCGCGATACTGTTGCAGAACACAAACTTTTTTTTTGTTTTTTTCTTGATTTTTTTGTTTTGATCTTATTCTTATTTTTTCAAATCACATAGTTAATTTTGTTTAACAAATAATTAAGATAATATTAAGTTTGCATTTATTTTGTGAAAAAATAATAGAAAATGTGATTTAGAAAGAATATTGAGAGAATATTCATTTTTAGAGTTAGAAATAGAGTTATGGGTTGAAGATATTTTTACTATAGATGTTGTATTTTTAAGATAAGTTGCTGTAAAATAGAGTTTTCGAGTGAAGATGACTTTAGAAGCCAATAATCTAAAGAGCTAATTACCTAATACACTACCTTGACACCTTTTCTTACAAAGTCATTGATCTCCATCTTTTTTTTTTTAACTAAATTTGGACTTAGTCCTCATATTTCTATTTTTTTGATTTAACCATTAACTTTTCTCTCTCTTCGTTCTTCTCCTCGCTTCCCCCATCTCTCTCCTCTCCCTCCCTCGATTTTGTCCATTTTGCTCCTCTTTGTTGTCTGCTCAGCCTCTTCTCTTCCTCCCTTCGACTATTCTTATCCATTCTGCGACCTCCTCTCTGCCTCGACCTCTCTCTTTCTCTTCCGCGACTTTATCTCTCTCTCTTCCGCGACTTTCTCTCTCTCTCTCCAAGGGACCTTTCTCTCATTCACCCTTACAACCTCCGATTTGTCATCAAACCACTGCCAATCTACACTTAGTCGTCTCGAACAGCTGCTCCTTGAACTGTCAAACTTGTTTCTTCTCTCCTCTCAAACTGCTGCTCCTCTTCGTCTCTGTCACACTCCCTTCACTCCTCGACCTTCGCGACCTTGGTGGTGGCCAGATCTAGGTGCTTCGGGCGGCAGCCAGATCTGGCCTCCAAAAACAGCGGGCTATGGTTTTGTTGAAACCCTAGCCCATTGTTCTTGCATTTTTTTCTTTTTCTTAATAAAATTATTTTTAAATGTTCACAAATATTTTTGACAAATTCTCATAATTTTTTAATAAAATTAGTTTGTTTGTAATTTTTAAAGAAATATATAAAGTTTATATGAAGTTGAATTAAAAGTTTTAATTAAGTTGATATATAGTTTATTAGAATGACTTTTTGCAATTTTCTAAAAAAATTATAAATATTTCATAAGATTTATTTAAAGTTTTTATTAAGTTGACGTGTAGTTTATTGAAAATTTTTAAAATCTATTCACATTGAAAATCAATCCCTATTTTTGTCTACATTTTCTAAAAAATACTTATTTAGGCGTAATTTAAGTTTTTTCATTGTGAAAACAGTTGCTTATTTTTTTTCAAGGTTTATATGTAGTTTATATAAGGTTGCTTTTTAGGTTTTTTAAAAATTTATGTAAAGTTAATTTTAGGTTGATTTTAAAAATTTTATGTAGAGTTTATACAAAGTTGATGTTAGGCTGATTTTAAGGGTTTTAAAAAAAATTGTAGAGTTGATTTTAGGTTGATTCTAAAAAGGTTTATGTCGAGTTTATATAGAGTTGATATTAGGTTAATTTTAAGGTTTTAAAATTATTTTGTAGAGTTATTTTTAGGTTGATTTTAATTATGTCTAGTTTATATAGAGTTGATATTAGGTTGATTTTAAGGTTTTTTAAAAATTTTTGTAGAGTTGATTTTAAGTTGATTCTAAAAAATGAAGTAATTTAAAAAACAAAAAATGATTAAGATGAAAAAAAAAATACAAGGCTGAAAAAAAGAATTAAAAATGAATTATAGTAAAAAATGTAAGAAAAATGGTGTTTTATGGTATGAGATGTAAAAAAAATATGCTACGTGGTATGATGTAAGAAAAAATGTGATATGATGTGAGAAGAAAATAAATGAGTTGTTTATTTGTAATTGATTGTTTAAATAGAGGTGTTTTTTAAAATTTTCCTAATCTAAATTCCGAATATTAAGAAATTATGGCTCCAAAAATTTAAAAAAATAAAAAGATGAAGGCCACAGTTATGAAATTAAAAAAGGAATGGGAACAAAATAGATGAGGCGAAAAAAAGGGGTCTTAAAATTATTCCTATTTTATCTCCTTATAACTAAATTATTGTCTTTTTATATAAATACTTTCCTTCTTTTGTCTCCCAATGAAGTAGTTTTAAAGGTTGTTTTACGTGCAATTTGTTTCAAAAAATGTCATAGTACTTTTTTAGCAGATGTACCGTTGTCGTTACTAAAATGGGTCATGTTCATTCCTCTACGGTGACCGAGAATAATTTTATGACATTCGTAAACATACTTGGAAACATAAATAACAAAAAATTTTAACCTTTAAAACTAAAGATTCATGCACATCAACATACATGATTAAGATTATGATTTTTACCTTAAAACCAATGCTCGAATGATCGACTGAATGAAGTGTTGGTGTAGCTTTTAGTATTCAAAACTGAATCCCTTTTCTCTCACGTTACTTTTGTGCGAACGTGTCTAAAGGTATCCACACGAACGAGATTGCTTGAATTGGTCTCGTGTACTAGCATGTGAATCTCTATTCTAGCCTCACAAATTCTCTTCTCTCTTTTGATGTGGAAATTCGGCATTGCCCTAAAAAAGCATTAAGAAATTCGGCCTTGTGTATCTACACATATATATAGAGTTGTATGAAATCCTAGTGTAAGTTTGCTATGATTCTTCTTACTTGTACTACAAGTATAAGAACTCCATATCACACAAGAATTATGGTTCCTAAAAAATATGAATGTGCAGAATTTTTCCTAAAAAAATAAGAGTGTGTATGGCCGAATTTTCTCCTACAAAATAGGAGGCTTGCCAAATTTTACATAGGCTTTTTAATATTATTGAACTTTTAATTATATGATACATTATCATCAAATAAATCACTCTTTGATCAAAATACATGGGCCAAATTTATGTCACACATAATAATAAACCCAAAACATTTTAATCTTAATTGGTGATTTATATTATAAGCACATTACATTAATGAATTATGTCTTATATCATATTTAAGACTTAAATCATTAAACCCAAATTATTAATGATTAATCAAATTAATCATTATAATTCAATTGCCAAAAGAGAGAATATTTGTGATCCGATCCAACTCGCTTTAGTGTGTGACCTAATAGGTCCACTCGAAAATGATAATGAACCTTTGTCCTAAAACTCAGGCCTAAAGTTCATAAGTAGTATCTAGTAAAACATTATGACAACAAAATCGAGTGGATGTTGGAGATTCGAGTTTACCTTTCACATTTTGATATTTCGTCCTTTTATCTCACGATATCTAGATTAAGCATAAAGTATGGATAAATGCCAACTTTATTTTGCTTAATATGTTTCTTGATCCCGAGTAGATTAATATAACAAATGACATTGATAAACCATTTTATCAATTCATTTGAGTATGCATATATTCCATTAATCACACTCATCAAGTGAACTAAAGATATCACTCTTCATCAGAGGAACAAATTTGCCACTCTCAATATCACTTCTCTACAAGATTCATGACATATCCAATCATAGCCTTTATTGTTATCCAGTTACAGATAACATTTGACTAAGTCAAAACATGTGATTCCTCATGTAGGAGTCGATAGTAGTTTCAATCAGAGGACTCAAATATCACCGCTGTATGAAAGCTACTTGTGACATTAATCCATGAAGTATTTTCATAGCATGCCAGTCCAATACGTGTCGCTAATATGTATCTATGTTCTAAGTGATGTCTTCACATCCATAATCAGTAAAACATGATTATCCACTTAGCAACACATTAATCTTAATTCATTATTATTTCCATGATAATAATCAATTATGGACATTTAGAATAATATTCTTTTAACCTTAGGGTTTTACTATCAAGTCACGTACTTGATGATATAAGGAAGAATAAACTATTTATGGATATTTTATCAACACAAAACATATTATAATATTTCAAATATATGAAATAAAATGCTTCTTTATTAAATAGTAAATCAAATGGCAATGTACATATATGATTGGACTAGAGTACCAAAACTAACAGTTTTAAAAGTTGTTATACGTGCAATTTGTTTCAAAAAATGTCATAGTACTTTTTTAGCATATGTACCCTCGTCGTTACTAAAATGGGTCATGTTCATTCCTCCACGGTGACCGTGACCTATTGCCTATTGCCTATCGGCTATCTGGTAGATTGAACTCAACTAGACATTGAACGACGTTTACTTCTGCTTATGTGGCTTTGTAAATTGTAATTGTTGAAGCGCAAAAAATTGTAAGTTTTCTTTTTTGCCCATCAACTTTTATTATTATAAAAAAAATTTAAAAATTAAACCTAAAATCAAACACAAACCCAACTGAAAAAACCCAGCCACAACAATTCAACACCAAATCAACATCATAAAAAATGGGGCGAAATCAATGGCGGCCCCTGAGTTTTGATGTATTATTTATCACGGTCCTTACTAGTTTTGAAATAGTCATTTCGTTTCTCGCGTTTAACTCCGTTAGTTTTACATAACAGAAAAGAGAAAAAGATAAATTTATCCTCGAATTTAATATATTTTCTTACTATCAAAACGAACCAAATCGAACCAAACCCAACTCACTTTAACCCTTAACCCAATCTTTCTCTCTTAAAAACCGAACAAACCCAACCTTACTTTCAAAAAACAAACAAATCCATTTAAAAACCAATATCAACCCAGCTATATTCCAAAACCAAAACCAAAAATTTAACCCAACCATAAGCTCCAACCGAACCCACCAATTCCTTCTTCTTTGTTTCCTTTCTAATAAACCTGAAACCCACCAACACCATCATTCTTCATCCCCCATCACCACCACAGTCCTCGTTTCTCACTCTTAACCACCACCATCAGTTTCTCTCCCTCCATGAACCCACCACCAAGTCGCTCGTATTCCTCAACTCCGATTGTTCCTTTCTCCCTCTTTCCCTATCCAAACCTCTCTCTTTTGATCTGCTTTTCACTATGCGTCTTCTCTGTCTTCCTCACATCGCTGGTCTCTCTCTTGCTGAAAATTTTCTGTTCTTTTTAATTATTTTGTCATTAATTAATTATGTTAAATATGTGAATTGAGACTAGTGGACAGGTGGATCTGAGGAATCACGGGTCGGAGGAGATAGAAGGAATTGAACTGTGTGATTTGTGATTTGATATGAAAGTGTGTCACGAAGAAAAAGTAATGGAAGAAACAACAGAAGAAAGTTACAAAAGAAGTGAAAGGTGATGATGTGTGATTTGATAAGGAGGTGTGTCACTAAAATGAGGAAAATGGGTACAACGTGGTAGAGAGTTCAATTAGGTTATGGAGCTTTGGTTTCATCACTAGTCCATCTGTTTTTAATCTCTTGATTTCTCTGAGTTTTTGAAGGACACTTGTGAAAGGGTAAAACTATTGGATTGTACCCACTTGCAGTCTGAATTTTGATACTGGTAGTGATGGGGTTCTGTTTTGGATTGAAAGTTGTGGCAGAAACGGTAGTGTAGGGTCGAGTTTTTGTGGCTTCCGGTGACGGTAGCGAACGACTTGAAGAAGAACGTGGAGGATGAGAGAGTGAAGAAGGCATTTGCGTTCTTGATTTTTGTAATTTTAGTTTGTAATTGATCTGATGTTGATTATTGCTCACATGTTAATTTTTGTAATTTTAGATTATTATTTTTGCTTGTGTTTTGATTTAGAGAATTCTAGTAGTTTGTTGATTGTAGATATTGATTTCGATTTTTGGCTCTTATTTTGAATTTTGTTTGGATCTCGACTTTATGGATTTTACAATCAATGATTTATTTTCTGGGCGTTGTGGTGACTACGTTGGTGGATAATGGATGAGAGAGAGTTAATGAGAGAAAGAGAGAGAATTGATGAGAGAGAAAAAAACAGAGAGTATTATATGGATATTTTTGTCATTACATACTTAAAATTAGTAAGTTTTATGTGCCACGTCAGATTTTCTGACGTAGTCGGTTATATTTTACTAACGATGACAGACAAAGGGATAGGAACAACTATTTCAAAACTAGCAAGAACCGGGATAAATAATACATCAAACCTCAGGAATCACCATAAATTTCGCCCTAAAAAATACACCACCATCATCCACAAACCTTCACAAAACCAAACCCAAACTGTTGGATCACAATCAAATATAATTGTAAACATAATCAAATAATAAGAGAAAAAGATTAAGTTAATTTTTGCCCCAAATTGGTGGGTCTCTTCAGTCAACAAACCCCAATTTGTCTCTCTTCAATCATTCTCTCCTTCAATCATCTTCATCCACAACTATGGAGTGTGCGGATGAAGAGATCTGCAAGGTTGGTTTGCGCACCACTATAATCTCTCTCTACATTGTATCTTTTGAAACAAAAGCCAAAAAAAATAAAGGTGGAGAGGGGATGAAGATGAGGAAGGGGCAGCGACTAGTGGGATATTGGTGGAAGAGACGACGGTTGAAAGGTTAGTTAGGGGTAGAGATAAATGTTTTTAAGGATACAAAGGTTGTTCTGAATGGAGACGGAGGAGGTTTCTCAATGTTTTAAAGAGACTGAGATTAGAGAGACACGTGAGAGATGATGTAGTTTTTTTTATCTAAATAAAAAATAAAAATAAGTAAGGAATATCAAGGGATGGGGTGGCACAATTAAACAACTCAGCTGCTCATTCAGATTGCCACATCATTAATTTTGATTTGTCAGCATGCCAACTTGTCATTTAACGGACAAAATAAACGGTTTGTTAACCGTATGAACATTTGATACGAAATTCAAAATTCAGGGTTTAATAAGTTAATAAGTTATTTTTGATAAAATACGTTTACAAATTGGCACAGCATCAGCGTGTGTCCTGTCCTAAACCGAGAGAGAGAGAGAGAGAGAGAGAGAGAGGGGGGGGGGGACACTTGTCCCGTGGTTGTGCTTGCCTCGATTTCGTCCCCGAAATCCTCTCTCTCAGCCCTTTGCTTATTCCAATTTCTAGAGTCTACTCTTGGGATGGAACCGCTCATCGGCCTCAACGATGACGGTTTCTCCCCACCTCCCAACGGACTAGACAATCATGGCTCCCCTCCTAAGATCTTTGATCGCTACTTCTCCTCTTCTTCATCATCTGACGACGACGAATCACAGCCTTCCAATTCCTCCATGGAAGCTACCACCAAACGCCTCGATTACATGATCCAATTCTTGGAACGCAAACTCTCCAGTTCCGACCACAACCATGCTAATAATACTACTTGTTCCTGACCATCTTCTCCTCCCGACAACAGCTATCATAACGATGAGAAGAAGAACAGGAGGCACAAGGTTGCATCGGGAGGACTTCCCGAGTTCATTGGCAAAGGAGGTGGTAGAGGGATATTCAGAGTTCCGGTTCGAGCAGCGGTTCACCCTGGTCGCCCTCCTAGTCTGGAAGTTCGGCCCCATCCTTTGCGAGAGTCCCAAATCGGCTGTTTCCTCAGAACCATAGCAACCACCCGCACTCAATTATGGGGCGGCAGGGAAGATGGCACTCTGCAGGTCTGGGAATTCTCTGAAATGTACAGCGGAAGTGGGTATACGGCACCTTTCAAGGAGTCAGTTGCGGGGTCAGCGGTGATGTGTACGATTGGGGATGAAGGGAGTAGAATGGTTTGGAGTGGGCACAGGGATGGCAGGATTAAGTTCTGGAAGATGGATTCCGTTTCATCTCACTTCAAGGAGGCATTGTCTTGGGTTGCTCACCGCGTCCCTGTCCTCTGCCTTCTTATCTCTTCTTACGTTCTCTTCTTTTCTTTTCCTTTTTCTTTTACATTCACTCTACACAATCCCCCTGATCCCTCTGTACTGGATCGTATTAAAACATGTCAATTATACATAATATACTGTGTCATCAAGTTTCATGTCGACCAATAACTGCATATACACCGTACATCATGTATGCAAAACAAGTAGTTTTCTTTCCTAATATTCATTTTTTATGGATCCAGGGGACCTCTGGTCAGGCTCTGAGGGTGGGGCTATTAAGATATGGCCATGGGAAGCTATTCAAAAGACCTTTTCCCTTACCTCAGAAGAACGCCATATGGCCTCATTATTAATCGAGCGCGCATACATTGACCTCCGGAACCAAGCCACTGCTAATGGCTTCTGCAATGCCTTGACTTCTGATGTTAAATACCTGCTTCTTATCATTACAGAGCAAAAGTGCGGAGTTCTGGTTACCTCTCCTTTGCACTCTGGTATGTCCTCATTTTTCCAGCTAGCATCAGTTAAGTGGGTTTGCATTTGTTTTTGCTATATTTCGCTAGTTAAGATTGAGATGTGCTCAGACCTTTGTCATAACAGGGATGCTCGCGCTTGGGAATTACTCAAGGTGTTTAAAATAGATGGCCAGATAGAAAGAATGGACATGCTGTCAACACAGGATGTCGCCCTCGAAGATGAGATCAAAATAAGGATCGCATCGGGTTCGAAGAAAGAAAAGGTCCAAACTTCTTTTGGTTTCTTTCAGCGTTCACGTAATGTTATCATGGGAGCAGCTGATGTTGTTCGTCGAGTTGCTGCAAAAGGTGGCTTTGGAGATGATACTCGTAGAACTGAGGCACTTATTGCCACAATAGATGGAATGATATGGACTGGTTGTTCTACTGGCTTAATTGTGTAGTGGGATGGAAATGGAAACCGTTTACAAGAATTTCAACACCATCCTTTTGCCGTTCAGTGCTTTGTACAGTTGGGTCTCAAATATGGGTTGGTTATGCCAGTGGTACCGTTCAGGTATTGGACCTACAGGGTAATTTGATTGGAGGATGGGTAGCTCACAGCTGTCCTGTAATAAATATGGCCGTTGGAGCTGGTTATGTTTTCACACTGGCTAATCATGGTGGTGTACGTGGATGGACTGTTATGTCTTCAGGACCTCTTGATAAGATATTGCGTTCAGAATTAGCCGGCAGAGAATTTTTGTATACAAGGATAGAGAATTTGAAGATATTGGCGGGTACGTGGAATGTAGCGCAAGGAAGAGCATCTCGGGATCCACTTGTATCCTGGCTAGGTTCTGCAGCAAAGGACGTTGGCATGGTTGTTGTTGGGTTGCAAGAAGTAGAAATGGGTGCTGGTGTTCTTGCAATGTCTGCAGCAAAAGAAACTGTAATGTATTCTTTTTCTTGTTCAGCCTTTACAAGTGAAGTGTGATATGATGTGATGTGTTTGTTGCACAAACAAAAAATGAAGATGCTTAATATTAAACTCTGCAAGTCTTGGGTATATTTTGGTTTTTAGTTTTTGAGTCAAAAATATTAAGGAGATCCTTTAGTGGATTTAGATGAAAGTGACAGCAAAGTTGAGGAATTCGAAAATACAGCAAAGAAAGACAAATCTAGATAATTATGACTTGAAGCATTTAAAACTTTCAATTTTTTTAATATTTTATATTTCAATACGTTTTCTTCTAATAATATTAGCTCCAAAATGTTATCTATTTTTATGTGATTTTAGTGAATGGTTATGTAGCTAAGGTATCTAAACTTTATTGGAAACAACATTTTAAGGTGAATAACAAGAACGTTATATAACTTATTTTTGCAATTGAACATAGTGGGAGCTCACCTAAGCATATGGTGGATTTGAGAAGAAATGAACTTTAGGTCTGATGTGAACAATTTACTGTTAACAAGACTTGTATACCAAAATTTTTCTTTTGGAAACCCAACATTTTCAATGAAAGGTTGTGATTCTTTTTCTCTTTTTCCTTTCTGTTTGTCTTTTTTCTGTTCTGTTTGTCACTCACCTTCCAAAGAAACAGAAGCAAGAGTAACAAACAATTTCTCTTTTCCTGTTGGTGCCTCTTTTCCTGTTTGTTGATCTTATAGGTCATCGTTTATTTTCCTCGCACTGCTTATTATATATATATTTTTTCGGTTCTTGGTGATAACTTCAGGTGGGGCTTGAGGGAAGTTCTGTGGGACAGTGGTGGCTGGATGTGATAGGCAGAATACTAGATGAGGGTTCAACATTTGAACGTGTGGGTTCTCGGCATTTAGCAGGCTTGCTTATTGTTGTATGGTTAGTATCTGTCATGAAAGATGTAGCAGGATTAGCAATGGCTTTCTTTTGGTACTACAGAATGTTGCCTTTCTATTTGAACTTTTGAAATGAAATAATTTTCTTTTTCATGTCAGATTGAGGAATCTGTACTTTATTAGTGGATTGCTAATTTGCTATTACTTCAAATTGTGATGCATTTGTTGGGGCTGGGGGGAAGGGCAATTTGGAGGAAGTTAGGTATACAGGTGTATTATTTGAGGCAGCTCAATTTAATTGGGTCCTAAAATGCAATTCACACTGACCTCTTCTCAAATTTATGCCTTATTTATTTTTAAGACTATTAAATCACTTCCCTGGATATCAATGGCAGTTCTCATCATTGATTACTTGTTATCGTATATTTGTACGTCAGGGTTCAAAATAATCTTAAAGCCTACGTTGGGGATGTTGATGCTGCTGCTGTGCCTTGTGGCTTTGGTCGTGCGATTGGTAATAAAGTATGGCCGTCTCTGCCAATCTATATGATTTTCCATTGTATGATTCTCTAAAGTTTCGCACGTTACTCTTGTGGAAGATGAAAAAGACTTTCTAGTTTCTATGTCTTTTAGTAGTTATGGAGATTAACGTATCAAAGATCCACTTAAGATGAAAATATCTTAATAGTATTCATATTCTTTTTTCAGCAATTCCTTTTTTTTTGTGGCTAAATTTTGCTTTTTCAGGGAGCTGTTGGTTTGAGGATTAGAGTGTATGATCGGACAATGTGCTTTGTTAGCTGCCACTTTGCCGCACATCTCGAAGCAGTCAATCGCCTTAATGCTGATTTTGACCACATGTATCGAACAATGACCTTCTGCAGACATTCTAACCTATTCAATGCTGCAGCTGGTATGGTGCCATACCTGTTTTTATCCTGCTCGATGTATTTATTTTGGCTTGTTTATAGATATGGCTTGCCAATGATCCTTTCTATTGCAGCTGGTACTTCATCTGCTATTCAAATGCTTTGTAGTAGTAATGTAAGTGTAATGATACAGAAAGCATCATCTTTAAGTTGTTTTTCATGTGATATTATATTTATGGTGTCTTACTTCATCTAGTTGAGTTTTTTATTTGTACAGGTAATGGCTACAAACACCACCGAAGCAATGCCTGATTTATCTGAGGCTGATATGGTCGTATTTCTTGGTGATTTTAATTATCGACTTGATGGTATTTCTTATGATGAAGCAAGGGATTTGATTTCT
>CAODLS010948931.1:0-19364 GCA_948243855.1 Flueggea neowawraea | reverse complement strand
GTTTTCATTAAATATAAGACTGCATATTAACAAGCTTACTTTCTCGAACTTCATCCGCTGCCTTGCAATTTCGGAAGTCCACTGTTCGAAGCACCTTCAAGAAAACAAGAAACGTAGGCCATCAATTTGTTTCATATCAATATGTCAGGTAAATTGAAAGTGAAAGCAGTAACAATTAGGAAAAAAAAAGGTTCACCCAGTAGATCACTATAACTTTCCAGATTGAATCAACCACAAGTTTTTATTGGGACTATTTGCTTTCTTTTCAAATGATTAATTTCATAATTCAAGATACAAACTAACATTCAACGAAAATATAATATGATTGATAGTCAATAACATATGTCTAATGTCCCAAGTTTCAAAATTCAAAATGCTTCACAGTTTCCCCTAACCCGCCCAACCAGAGGATTATGAGTGATGTCTCATCTACCAAGTTTCATATCCCTTATCTTGATCAAGTTCTTTATCAATATCAACATCATCAATTAACTGTCTCCACTGGAAAATCCTTGTTAATCTCATCAACTAACATCAGCTTTGCATATCCCGGCAGATTCACAACTTCCCCGTCTTATTTCTTTGTAAGTTTGTTCTTTGAATTCTTGCAACTATTTCCTCTCAAGCCTCCATGTAAACACAAACGTCTCCATAAATTTCACACTCACTCCTCATCAGATACTCAAGTAGATACCCCCCCAAACCCAAAGCCACTAGGCAGCATCAAAAGCACGGCTGTAACAAACACAGACTACTGGAACAGAGCTATTGAATCCCCAATCTTTAATAATATGACGGTCATTCATCAACTTAACCCTCAATAAACCCTACAATTCTGAGTTGGGCAATTGAAAACTTATAACATTTCAAGCCTAGATATTTCACAAACCATATCCATGACCATCAGAAATCTATAAAATCAATCAGAAAAGAGAATCATACCCAATTATAGATGAAATTAAACCTAAATTTCACAAAGCAACGACAAAAGAAGCAAATCAAAAGTTGAACAAAAAAATTATGAAAAAAGATTGAATCTTTGGAAAAGAAGCACCTCAAGTATGTGGGGACGAATGTCGTTGACAACATTACGCATTTTGAAGTAGACGTTTTCTTGGACGTCACTCCGAAGAGGTCTTTTCTTGCTCTCGGCAGGCTGAGAAGGAGGAGGAGGTGGTGGCTCTGCCATTTCTGGTGGTGGAGGCGGGGCAGGCTCCGACGGTGGCTGTTGCGGCTGAGGTGGCGCTGGATTTGGTGGGTCTTGAACCGGGTTTGCCTCTTCCATGTGTCTTTAGATTTGGAATCGGAAAGAATAATTGGTCGAATTCTCTCACTCAAAAAGTGATTGTGACTGAGTGGAACAAAGAATGGAACTTTACTGGCGGAAAAAGAGAGTAGTCGACGGTCGGTTTCACTCTCAGGTGAGTAGACCCACAGCGGGACAGGGAGGGGCTCGCTGGTGGCTGGGGGGCTCTCCCTGTGGTCTCTGTATTGTAAAATTTATTTCAATCCACTTTTTTTTTTTAGGGGATTTGAAATCCACTTAATAAAACTTTTTAGCATTTTTGATAATGTGGCATAACATATTTTTCACTTTTCACATAATTTGAACTTTCTTTTTGAAATTTAATGTGGCACAAAAAATCATATATATATATAATAGTGTTTCAAACAAATAGAAAGTTGAAAAGACAATTTTTAAAATTTCTCTATTAATTTTTTGAATTTTGTAATAATTTATAATTTTAAAATTATTTTTTATATAATTAATTTGATTAATTTTCACTGGACACTTAAATATGCTTTTATTCTCTATGAATTTATTAGTTAATTAAGATGAACTAAATTCATTTAATGATAATATGAATCCAGACAAATAGAAAATTGAATAGGCAATTTTTAAAATTTGTCTATTAATTATTTGAATTTTTTGATAATTTTTATTTTTTAAATAATTTTATATAGTTAATTTAATTAATATCCACTGGCCACATTAAATGTACTTTTATTCTCTACAAATTTATTAATTAATTAAGATAAATTAAGTTCATTTAATGATATATTATTAAAAATTAATTTAAATATTAGTTATGAAATCTCAAGAGACACATCATATCATATACATTATAGTGTTTCAGACAACAAGTAAGTTGAAAAATTGTCTATGTCTATACTTTTATTGTTGAGAAATGATATTTTCTTGAGAGGATTTTATGTAAACCATTATTTAATTGATATTTGACATATGGATGATCTTTTGATATTTTATTATTGTATTGGTCTTTTAATTTACATATATTATAATCACTTATTTCTACCATGTTAAAAAAATACATATTTCTACCAGCATCAACCATTTATTTTTTTATGAAGTATATAAATAATCTTGTAGATAAAATCTAAATTTATTTGATTGTTCTTATTATAGCCATCATATTTTTTTATGACTATATCAGTTAAAAATCTAAATTTTTAAAATTTTAAACTCAAAATTAAACCCACGACACGTGCAAACTTTCAAACTAATGTTAAAAAGAACTCGCCGTGACTCACGTTGAAATAGCTCAATATAATTTTTGTACAATTCTTAACGTCTTGAATAACTCAATATTTTATTTTTTTCCAAAAAAAATCAATTTATTAATTTGATTTCAAAATTTCAATTATATATCCTCAAATTTTACAATTTAACATAACATGACGTTAACACCTTTTTGTGTGCTTCACACATGGAAGCATAACTATTTAACTCCAAATTCTTTTATCTATAATATTTAAGACTTTAGGTGCCTTTTGGTAGGCAGTATCTCAGTTTAGACACGTTAACATTAGTTTGAATGTTTGCGCGTGGTGCGTGTTTAATTTTTAGTTTTTTTTAAAAAAATAAAATATTGAGTTATTCAAGACGTTAAGAATTGTACAAAAATTATATTGAGCTATTTCAACGTGAGTCATGGCGAGTTCTTTTTTCTTCTTTTTATCAAAATCTCAACTTGAGGACTGCATTGTATAAAACATAAAAGAGTAAGAACCAAAAGTTTGCAAATCAATATATATAGCAAGTAGTTTCACTAAGAGTTGAGACTTGGCTTTTTTTGAATTGAGACTTGAGTACAAGTAAATGGTCTGTTGATTATTATTCATCTCGACACTACGATAATTTAATAGCTTCATAAAAAGCGGCAACATCAACGGTCGCAGGTTCCCTTTCAGTTTGATGTGTTTTCTCATCCTCCATCTCTGTAACCGCAATAACTTGGGGATTCCATTGAACACTGTAAAACCATATCTAACTGTAAAAGTTATCAATTTTGGTCTGAACCAAGCCACCAGAACATCCAACATACTCTCCCATAGTTGTTTGCTATCATCAGATAGACGTTTGATGATATGGATTGGCTGGCATGGTTTGAGACAACCCATTGGTTTGTATGGCTTCAATCTCCTTCCTAATACTCTTCTTTTTGTTTTGGTCAATCTTCCTGATGCTCTTCTGAAGTTTGGATGGTCTGAGACAACCCATTGCTTTGCACTTCTTCAATTTCCTTCCCAATACACTTCTAAACTTTTTTTTCTTTTTCAATAATTGCTCTTCTAAAGTTGTGTCGTGATGATATGGGCTTTTTGCCCCTATATTGGTCTTTCATTAACATAAGCGTTACACCTTCATTTCCATAAAAAACAAATTATCAATTTTTATATGCTATCATGTAGTAAGTAGAATTTTTTAGTTTATAATGCAATTTTTGTTCTTACTGCTTCTACTTTTAATCTTCATTGTATGCTCTGAACCTATGACAACTTGTAATCTGCGCTCTAGATTCTGTAACAAGTGTATTTCATAACATTTTTTTTATTGTTTTTGGCCAAATAATAGAACTTTGATCTTTATTTGATGTCAGGCTTCTTCAAATTTGGTTGATTCATTACTTTTGTGTAGAAGGGAAAAAAAATTATAATCATCATTATCCAAATTGTGTTCAAGTTTCAAACTTAATATTGTCAACTAATTACTATCTACACTCTTTTACCGCACGGTTAGTATGCTAGTTAAAATTTATATCTATATCTATACTATATTAAAAAATATGGATGTTGAAAAAACAAAAAAAAAATAATATAATCCTAACTAAATATCTAAATTACTTTTTTATTGTATTACTGCTAAATGTATATGACTTAAAGTTTTCTATTTTTTAATAAGTATTTGATTTAAAATTTAATATTAGTTGAATTACCTTCTTAATTTTAAGTAGCATATTTATAATGATCAAACAACATCAATTAAAAAATATTAAATATAATTAATTTTCCTTTAATTATACAACACAAACTTAATTTTTTATAAGTTATTTTATTTGTTCAAACTAGATATTCAAATGTGCAGGCTAAACATTAGAGTTGTTTGCAACCTTAATGAGCAACAAACCCATTAGTACAATACAAACCTACTTCGTATTTATTTTAGAAGTGCACACAGTTCAATTCGGTTTGATTCGGTTTTGTAGCTAAATCACCAACCAAACCGAACCGTTCAATTTTACTCTCTAATTATTTATAATTGAACCATTAATTCATCGGTTCGATCGATTCGGTTAATTATCGGTTCAATTCGGTTAACTGTCGGTTCGATTCGGTCGGTTTAAAACATAAAGAAAGTCTACATCTATAAATAACAACATTCCACCTCAAATCTTAATACAACAAATCATTCTCCAAAATAGACATAAGTCATTCTCCTAATCCAAAATAAGCATAAAAAGTCAAATTTGTGGATTTCGTTGTACACTCTCTCAAAGAGCATAAGACTCATAACAAGTATATAGCTCTAACAAATCCATAACGTATTTGTTAAAATCGGCAAATAGCTGTTTGATTCAAGAAATTAAAGCAACTATATACAGCATAGCACAGACAAAAAATTTTGCACAAAATCATCCAGCATTAGGTAGGATTCCCTTGTATAAGCAGACTCCTTTAGTACTTGGCTCAATACTTGCTGCAAGACATATGGAAGAGCAAGAAATTTATGATGCTTCTTCGAAACTTAAAATATACCTCTGCAAGAATCTGGATTAAAATAGAAAAAGAGCACATGATATAATATATATAATATGTTAAACTATATGGAAAGAAAAATAAATATCATTGCATCTTTAGTGGAAAGCATTTGGTGATACCTGTCTTTGCTCGCTGGACATGAATGAACGTCATGAAGCACTTCTAATATGTCATTGAAAGACACTTTTCCATTACCATCGGAGTCATACACCTTGAAAATAACTGAATAAAAGAAATATACGATGATGTTAGCATGTCACCAAAAATCCAAAAGTTTTTAGTATGTGTTCCCCATACAAGAATCAAAAAGTTCAAACGAAAAGAAGCAGACTCTGCCATTAGACTACAATCCTATTGATAGAACTTCACAATAAAAACAACTTGACCGCAACACGCTTCCCTTCAGAATCAAGCAGTAAAATGTTCTTCACCATAGGGCAAGAGTCCTGTGAATTTAATACATTACACATCCACCAAGTGATATTCAGGCAGGGAAGCGGCAAATCTCAAATCAGATTTAAACGCTATATTAAGAACTACAATTGGTTCACAAATTAGAAACAAAATCCAACAAACAATTTCTTCTCCAACCCCAATCCCTTCAGATTATTCCAATCCTCCCTTCCACGATTAACAGATCCAACAAATACGAAACTACCGAACGACGCAGAATCGTTTAGATCGTAACATTATCGACAATTCCATTCACAAGCTCCGCCATTTCTTTACATTTCCCAGGGATCAAGTAACACCATATTCAAAATTCCAGAACTTTCTGATTATTTTCCATTAAATACCTAAGCAAACAAACAGAAAAGTGAACAGTTCACCCGCGGGATCAAGATCTAGAATTTATCAACAGTCACAGTTAATAGCTAGGAAAGATAGAACCTTTCTAGCGTTATCGAATACAGTACAAAGATAGAAAAAGAGAAACTTACCTGAAGGATGTGATAGAGCTTACCTGAAGGATCTCTCCGGCAGAGAGGAAGTGAACGGCTAGAGAAAGGAGAGCGGAGGAGAGGGAGTGAACGGCGAGAGAGAGAAGCGGAGCTGCGGAGGTACTTCGTGTGGATGAGAAGAGTCGAGTGAGAGTGAAGTAGCAGCGGCTGAGCAGTGGACAAAGAGTGAAAGAGAAGTAGGGTTACTGAATTAGACGTGCATTACATCTAAGGGCATCAAAAACGGTGGCGTTTTATGTAATAAAGATAGGGTCGGTTCGGTTCGGTTTTCAAAAGACTGAAACCGTCAACCGAACTGAACCTTTTGGTTATCACATTTCAACATCCACAATCATCCATTCTCTTTCGGTTTTATCTTCGGTTCGGTCCTGTTCGATTCGGTTTGTTCAGTTTTTTGGTTTGGTTCATTTTTTTTGTGCACCCCTAACTTATTCGTAAAATAGTGGTATTCAAATAGATAAAAAAAAACTAAAAAAGAGTGTACAACATTATATATTTATTAGATGAGTTTGACATCAAGTTTGTGATTAAACTTGACAGTTCAATTTGTAAATAATTTGCTTAAACTTTTGAATTACATTTAAACATATCAAAATTTCATTTGATTCACTTAATAAATGAGTCAAAATTGAAAAATAAAATAAAATTTTGTACAAAAAAGTCAAGTTTGATTATGCTAGTTTTTAGCTTAATTTCGTTATATTGATTATAACATTAATTTAGTCATGTAAATTTTGTGGTATAAAAAGACTTTCATGAATGTATCGATCTACTTTTCCAGAAGGCTTCTAAAAAATGACAATTTTTTTGAAAGAGCTATAGTAATAAGAATTAGTGACCGCACCAGATCATCCCAACTAGGTTGGCACCATCGTAGCAACCTCTTCATGCTCTTATTCTCCAAATATTATTAAAAAGAAATGAAAATAATATCTCAAAAATATTTGGTATTATGAGTATGTTTTTGAGAATTTATGGACTAACACTTATGACAAGTGTTAGTCCATAAATTCATGGACTAACACTTATGATAAGGATGTATGCCTTGATCAATCATCTTGTTTGTTTCTTGTTCTTTCAAAGATATGCATATCCTTAGGGGGAGACTACAAATTTTTCCAATGTTTTGTCATCATAAAAAATGGAGAGATTGTGGAACCAATGGTGTTTCACATTTGGATCCACCTATGTTTTGATGATGAACAAATATTGGTAAATTAGCTACCCAAAAGACAAACTAAACAATGCTGCTAAAAGATAAAATTATTTGAAGAAAAAGGATGTTACTCGAGTAAGCTTGAAAGTTACTCGAGTAAGTGTCGTGCTAGGAGGAATTGGTTTCCAGGTTTCACTCGACTAGAGCCAAATGTTACTCGAGTAAAAATAGATTTACTCGACCAATTCGAAGTGTTACTCGACCAAACATTGTGACCAGGATACATGAAGACAGAAGTTACTCGAGTAGAAACCAAACTCACTCGCCCAAAATCAATGTCCAGAATGTTGCTGGTTGATGAAGTTACTCGAGTAGTACTTGAAGTGACTCAAGTAATCGTGGCTCAGAATAGCAATAAAATACCCAGTGGAGAAAGGTACTCCAGTAGACCCATTGTTCACTTGAGTAAGTGCAAGCTTCAAAAGATCCAGAAATGAGATAAACCAGAGTTACTCGAGTAGAGCTTTCCTTACTTGAGTAAGTGTGTCTCCAAATCTGAGAGATTCAAGTCAATCAAGCCGAAAAAGGGAAGAAATCAATGTACAATGGTCACAAGGGATCGATCACTCGAGTAGATATTAATTCTACTCGAGTAAGTCAAGGCTGGATACAACACTGGAGCATCAACGAGGGAGTTACTCGAGTAGACAAGATTGTTACTCAAGAAAGCACTGAAAATGAAAGAAAATCAAGATTGATTTCACACTCCAACGTGCATATTTTGAGTCACAACGACTAGAGAAAGATTAAGGAGTATAAATAGACTTCTAGAGCAATCAAGAAAGGTACAAAAACGACCTACAAACAGATTGCAACTGGAATTAGAGCCTTATTCATTGCTCTTGATGATACAAGTTTAGTTGTGCCTATTTCCTACTTTCAGTTACTTGTATCTTTGTTTCAAATCTATTAGTGAGCGATTTATCATTCATAAACAGAGTGTTTATGAGGTTGGGATCAAGGGTAGATCCTATGTTGGTTTATTATTGAACCAGAATCAAGAATTGTAAGAGTTCTCACTTTGCTTGAAAGTGAAAATTGTAAGAAAAGTTTGAGAGTAGTGGAAATTCTAAGTGGTGAGATTTAGGTAGTGGATGTAGGCAATTGTTTGGCTGAACTACTCTAAATCTCTTGTGTTCTTTACTATTTCAGTTTGTCTCTTAAATGTCTAAACGAAAAGATTTCAAAGCCTTGATCCCACACTATTCAATCCCCTTCTAATGCGGTATTTGCTCTTTCAAAAAATACAACTCGGGGGCTACAACACTAGCCAAGCTAGTTGACAAAACAAAAATGTTCTTTCCTACTAATATCATTGTAAAGCAAATAGTAGCAAAAAAGAGCTAAGGGAGTCCACCGATGAACTTGGGACGCATCCCTGCCAAAGTTTGCAAGCCTATCCGCTAGGTGGTTGCCTTCTCTGAACACATGTGTTGTCACCATCTGCATAGAACCAGTCATTTCAAGGCATCGAGACCAGTCAATCCAAAGCTCCCAAGGCACAACTTGAGAGCATGATCGAATAAGAGTCACAATATAGGTGGAGTCGCTCTCTAACCAGAGCCTATGCCAACCTTTTTCCTATACTGTTGTAATTGCATAAATAGCTTCCTTCAATTTTGCCACATATGCCAAGACGGTGCCTGTAGGAAAGGCAAAACAGCCAAGAGAGAAGCCTCGAGTATTACAAAACACCCCACCGGCACCTGATTTCCCATTGTCATACGAATAAGAACCATCCGTGTTGACCTTCACCCAACCGGTCGGGGGATGTTGCCATTGAACAGAAACCACTTGAGGAGCCTTTCGTGGAATACCTGCCATATGAAAGTTCTTAAGCACTTGCAATTCCGAGGGAGAATTGAACATGTAACCCACCCGAAAATGACTACAGTCTGCCAAGCAATGCCAGATATGCCTTAAGAAAAGATGAATGTTTGGGACCTTATCCTCAAAGATGGCAACATTTTGGGTTCGTCAGAGCAACCAAATAACAGAGACAAGCACAGTGCACCAAAGTTCAAATATTTGTGGACTGAAGGTAGCTTTAATGGCCCGAAGTAGGAATGATTCCATAGAATCAACAAGTCTGTACCAAAAATTGAAAGCATCACCCACGGGTTGCCAAACTGCCTGCGTGAATTTTCACGCCCAAATTATATGGTGATGGGTCTCCGAAGCTACCCCACAAATTCTGCACAAAGAAGCTAGATGATAACCTTTCCACATCAACTCACCTTCAGTAGCTAGCTTCTAGGAGATGGCCTTCCAGCAAAGGAGAGAGTGAGATGGAGGAATAAACTTGGCCCAAAGCATCTTTAACCAAGACATATATGCTCCCTTGTCCTGCCAATGATCATAAAGGAGCTTCGAAGAAATCGAACCATCCACAGAATGCTTCCAAACACAAATATCCGAGTGACCCTCACCAAGAAACTTCACTTGCTCAATGTTAGATGCAATTCAGGGGAAAGCCAGTCTAAAACGCCATGGGATACGCCATTCTCCATTAAGGCTGTAATCCGAAACATATTCCTCAAGATTACTAAGTCGCAAATGCAATCTATCCGCAAGAGGAGGGTGCAACCATCTGCTGTACCAAAAATTCAATTTGCTCTCCTTTCCCAACAACTAAGTTACATCTTCCAATAGGCGAGAGTAAATTAATTTAATAGAGTTCCAAATTGAGGAAGCAACATACCTCATGTCCGGTCGGCCAAAAGGTTGCACAAAATGACTGCAGACATAAGAATTGAACAGACTCTGAGAAGTCATAATATGCCAATAGAGCTTACCTAGAAGGGCCTCATTCATGATGTTAAGTTGTTTGTTGCCTAAACCCCCCGTCCCGAATGGGTAAACAACATTTATGCCAAGAAGGAGCAATTAACTTTCGTCTGTCAACAGAACCGTCTACAGAAAATTATGAAGCCTACGCTCCACATATTTAAGGAGTGTCAAAGGCCATTTATAAATTGAAAAGGAATGCAGAAGCGAACTTATAATAACTGATTGGATGAGGACCAATCTACCAGCTTGAGACAAAGAGCTTCCTTTCGAAGTAGCCAGTTTAAACAAAGCTTTGTCTGCCAGAGGATGTAACCAGTGCCTTCGATGCGCACCAACAAAAAAGGGGACACCAGGGTAAGTAAACGACAAAGAGCCAACTCGCATACCCGCACAAGCAGTCAACATCTCTTTTCGCTGATGAGTGATATTCATGCCAAAATAGATGAATGACTTCGCCCAACTCACCCGTTGGCCCGATGACGTTCCATACTCCGTAAAAATCCTCGTAATAGCGTTAATATTTTGTAGGGAAGCCTTACAAAATATTAAGATATCATCAGCATAGAGAAAATGTGTGGGAAAAGTGCCTTTGCGGTTTGCAATATGAGAGATCTTCCCCGAGCTGAGATGAGCTGTGAGGTTACAACCAAGGAAGTCATTGGCTAAACAAAAAGGCAGTGGAAATAGAGGATCCCCTTGGCGTACTCCTCTACTGCAAGAGAAATGTCCTTTTGGCTCTCTATTGAGCAAAATAGACAATCTTGCCGAACGAAAAATAACTAGAAGCCATTGCCAAAAAACCATGGAAAATCCAAAAGCCTCCAAAACTGCTAGCAGGAAATCCCATTCAAGTGTATCAAAAGCCTTAGTGATGTCAATTTTCAAAGCCATATTGTCCCCAAAGCTCCTCTTGTTTAGCAAATTCATTCCTTCAGAACCCAAGGCAATACTCTCAGTAATAGATCGGCCTTGAATGAAACTAAATTGGTTCAAACTAATGATCCGGGCGGCGTGTGACAACCTTAAACAAAAAATTGCTGAGGACAATTAGGCGAAAAGCTGTAACTTCATCGGCCTTTGGAGTCTTAAGAATAAGCACCATATTACTTGAATTCCAACCTCCCATAATTGTACCTATCTGAAAGAAACTGAGTATTGTCGCACAAACATCCTGCTTAATCGCATCCCAATAGGTCTGAAAGAAAAGCCCAGTAAACCCATCTGGACTCGGCGCACTGTCTGCATCCATTTCAAAAATAGTATTTTTAATCTCATCCTCTGATGGAAGGCTCACAAGCTGAGCATTTTCCTCCTCATTGACCAAGTTAGGAATAATCTGGGAGATAGCAGACAGAGAAGGCTGAACTGACCCATCCTTCCTGAAAAGGGAAGAATAATAATGCAGAATGGCATTTTTATCAATACATATTATTATTTTTTTATTTTTAAGAAAATAAATCAAAGCAAACCAAATAAATTCATCAACAAAAATAACAAAGCACTTGAAACAATATTTGATAAAATGGGAAAATATACATAATCCTCGAAATAAATAATTTCAAATTTTCAGATAAAACTAATGAAAATTCTAAATATTTCTCCAAATTGGCATGATGAGCAAGGAGAGAAAAATTTAATAAATTTTAAAGAGGTAATTTGTTTGTCCTTAGAATTCGGCAAACAGTTATTGCATAAAGTGTCCAAACCGAGAGTATCAAAATTGTGAGAGTGGCCATATTTGTTTGATCAAACGACAATGAGGCTAGATGATAATTGGTATAATCCATGCTCATTTGTACTCTCAAAAATCTTAGCAAGTATTTTGATCCTTGACAAGAAAGAAAGATGGAATTTTTATTAAAGAAGTAGTTATTCAGTACAAAAATTTTGGATAGAGAATAAATGTTTGAAAATAGATCACTGGGATATCCGAGGTATATGAAAGAAACTAAGATGATAAAGAGTTTAAATATGCATTACCAGTGGCGGACGCAAGATTCTAACTAAGCAGTGGTCGAATATGCTTAGCTAGAATTCTAGTTACACAGTGTGTATAATAAAAAAAAACGTGTATATATATATATATATAATTAAATTAACTATGAAAGTAATTAGAAAGAAACACCTTTCCAGTCAATCACCGAGGAAAAGTAACTATTTAGGCAAGGCGTGTTCGTATTTGTATCCAATACAACATAAGGACGACACTCAACGGAGTTGAATAGACCAAATCAAATTCAAAGAAATTTATCAAATGCAAGATAAATACTCCAATTTATTGCAATTAGCAAGCAAAGCCATTCAACAAGATAAGTAGAAGGAGCTCTAACATGTGACAGAGAGATTGACCAATCCTGCGAACATAAGAACACAAGTCAAACAAATATTAGTATAGAAGATTCCAACTTCTTCATTTTAAAACTTCTTGACAAAGATCATGCACCACAAAACATGTCAAAATCAAAACAGTCTATTTCAATTGGATCTGAATGTTGAATGCTACTTGGATTCAAGCTTTTACACGATGTAGCTCAAAATGAGAAAAGAAGTATAAATATTCAACACAAGAAAGATGAATTTCCACCCTTATTCCACATTAGAAACCAGAGATCTAACATAATCAGCACTTCACAACTAATCATCATTTCTATCAATTACTCTGGATTTTTATGTTTTCAACCATGATCAAGCTCATACAGAGTCTACAATTAAGAAAGAAAAGAACGAACTCTAATAAACATTCAATATAAACATCTTAGTACTACATTTAAAGATGACACCCACGAGACAACAATATAGGAGGAGCTTCAAAACACTTGTTTAATTGTCAGAAATGGACATCTTGATTTAAAGGCTTTGCCTTTTCACAACTCTTATGAAATCTAACATAAAGTTCGGAGAGTCATCACCTGAACCAACAGATCATTAGTACCTAAAATGATTTGAGTTTATTATGCCCAAATTAACCTCAATAGGATACAATTACTACTGTACGATTAAAGCAACAACCATTGGTTAAAACAGGATCCAAATTAGATTGAGATCTCTAGTGAACTAGAAGGATATTAAACAATCTATTCAAATCAAGAAACAACGAATCAAAACAAAAATTGACAGCAACCCAGCAAAAACCCAATAAAAATAAAAAAAATTGCAATAAAAAAGAGAAAAACAAAACCAGTAACGATCTTGAGAAGGGAGAAAGGAGGAGGGCAATGGCAGATGCATGAAGGACAAGAAGAGGCTTTGGAATAAGAAATATTATTACTTTTCTTGAATCTCTAATAGAGAGCAGGTCCACACACACGAAGCAGGGGCCCGGTTCTTAGCAGAGCTCCGCTGGAGGGGCTCTCATGGCCCCCCTCCGATGAGAGCAGGGGCCGAGCCCCTGCTTGTCCCTTCGTGCGTCTTCCACTGTGTATTATTACAGTGATAATTTGAAAAAATTTATTCATTACCAATTGATTATTAACACGATGCTTTGGAGAGATATATAAAACATTTAAAGTCCAGAAGTAATAGAAGCAATGAAATCAAAGTTAGCAATTTAAGGTTGCATCAACAAAGTAGCCTAAGCGAAGGTATGAGCAAAGGCAGATTGTTGATAGTAAATGTTGGCTTGCAGGATTTGAGATTAAGGAAAAGAATAGGATGAAGTTTATGATATATATACAAATATTGGCTATATAATTGTTGAGGCAATAAATCGTCAAGTCAAAACTTCTCTTATTCCGTCATGGTGAATGAAAGCTTTAATGGGTCGGAGGGTAGCCATCTTATACAATAAAGAAATTGGGTCAACAGAAAAGGCGTCTTCTAACTATATGTGCACTATAACTTTCAAAATGATATTTAAGTAATACTTCATTAGTAACAATGGTTGTGGAGTTCAATTAAAGCTAACAAATTCAACTTAAGATTTAAGAAAGTGATAATACATTGATATTCATGACCAATGTTGTAAAAATAATAACATTAAATTCAATTAAGGTGATAGTGTGGTAAAATATAGCAAGTTCGTGTGTCAAAGATTTAGTTTTAAAAAGATATTACACGACCGTAAAATCATTCTTCTTTAATTCTTAGAGTTCAATATTGAGTTGACTATATATATATATATATATGAAGTTTTGGCAAGACCTACATTATAAAGAAAAAATTCCTTCAATTAAAAAAGAGCCAAAAAAACATCATTCATTTTTTTTTGCAAAATCAAAGAAAGTAGGTTAAATTTAAATATGCAAAAAAACAAAATCATTAGTGCTCATGATCATTAAGGAAGAGAAATGGTGTCATTAATAAAACACATGAGATCTTGCGGATGCAAAAGAGAAAGAAGTTCGATTTTTCATGCTATAAGTAGTTTTGTGTGGTGAATTTGATTGAACAATTGAGTTAAGCTATCATAAAAGATAAGGATAATGATGGAGAGACGATATGATTTGAACCATTTTTGGCAATGGAGGGTGAAGGAGAGAGAACATATTGTACATTAGAGAGTGAGACAACAAAGGGTCGACATAGATGAGGAGACGACATATAGAACATTTCAAAGACAGCTTGGAACTCGGTGGTAGCAGAGGCGAGGGAGTTGACGGAAGAGAAAGAGACAGAGAAGTTAGAGAGAAGAGTGAAGAGAGAGAGAGAGAGAAAGAGAAAGGAAAGAGACAGAGGAGTTACAGAGAAGCGTGAGGTGGGAGAGAGGGAGAGAGAAATTGACGGTTAAAATGAGGATATATAGCACATGCATTTTACTCATTTTGTTGCATTTGTGAAATTTTTATTTTGATTGTTGAATAATAGATGTTAAAAGGGTTGTTGTTGTATTACTGAAATTTAAACAAAAAAAGACACAGATTGTGTAATTTCCTCTACAATATATATAGCTAAGTAACAATATGAGATATGTATATAAAATATATTTTTTATAGTTTATATAAAGTTAAGATGATTATAATCAATGGGCAATGGGCTCTTAGCTCAATTCATCTAAATTAAACTAAAAAAATCAATAATCTAATAGTTTATTGATTGAGATGTTGGTAGTAAATAAAATTTGCTTTTTTGAAATAATTGCGTAGAAAATTTCAACCAAATCGAATGGAAATATTCAATGTCTCTCCATTTTATGTTTGTTGTAAAATTACCATTTTGCTAATTGAAGTACAGACCTTTAAAAAATTTGATTAGTTTGTTGTAAAACAAATTTCGATCATTTAGAGTACAATCATTGATTCACTTAGCCGAAAAGTGGTTGAATATATATTGTTAATATCTTTAAAAAATTTGATTAGTTTTATTATCCATATGAAAAAATCACTGACTATATAATTTTGGATCGCTAAAATTATGTTTAGTTTAGAAAATAATTTTTTATTTTTTTTTTATTTTCTAAAAATTGAAAATATTTAGAAAATATGTTCATTTCTAAAACTAAAAATAATTTTTCTATAGAAAACAAGAAATTAGAAATAAATTACTATTAATCCAATTGTTTATGTATTTTGGATAGGCATTAAATGCAAAATCATGTTTTACATAAAAAAATTATTTTTTCATCTTCATTTTTTAATTTTTTAAAAAATAATAAAAGATTTTCTAAACTAAACATTGGTCATTTCATTTTCTTCTAATAGAGCATGTGAGCCCATTAGAATAAATGAGCAAGAAGGAAGGAACATGAATTGGATGGAACATGAGGTTTCGTCTTTGGCACGATTCGTCTTGCAACAGCTTTGCAGCTTCCAATCCTATCTTCAATTTATTTATTCGCTTGTTTCATTTTACTGTAATAAAATTTTTCTTATTGCATTTTGCTTTAACTTTAAAATAATGACGGAGTTAAAATTTATATTAAAAATATGCTGATGATAAATATACAATAAAAATTTTATTGGAAAGTACTAAAAGTATTAATTTTACATATAAATTAATTAGTGTTAATACAAACTAATTAAATTTTATTAAATTTGATATTTTTAATTATGGTTTAATTTGAGTTTTATTTAATTTAATTAGTGAAATTAATTTAATTAATTTTAAAATTAAAAGGATTTAAATAAAAAAATTCCGAAACTTCAAGGATTGGACAAGTAGGGGCTATAGCTACACCTCTGGTTTAAAGTATAAACTTTTACCTAGTTATGCAAAAACTATATCCCTCGTACTTCTTTTTTTCTATGTTTATTATCCACTGAGCTTTGTCTCACCCTCCCTTATTTGTGTTCTTTGGATGGTTTTTAACTTTCAAATCATTTTTTATAGCTTTTCAGCACTTTATCCATGCTGGAGAATCATATTCTTTAATTTCATTTATTTTATTTTTGTTTTAGTATTATTATTTTATAAAACTATTTTAGTTGTTTTGTATAAGAACCTACATTGGAGATTAAACATGTGAAAATCAAACCAAAATTGACAAATCGGACCGGAATACATCAAAATCAGAATCGGTCTGGAATCGTGAACTGCACAGTACAAAACCGACGGTTCATGGGCTGCTTCCGGTTCAAGGGTTTTCAAAACCGTCAAACCACCAGTTCTGAACCGTTTTAAACCGTCCAGTTCAAACCGTCATTCAACCCTTAACAAGCAACAATTTTAACCAAAACCAATAGTTAACCTTTTAAACCAATTATTTTAACTCTCTTAAACCAATAATTTTTACTAAAACCAAATGTTTAATCTTTTTAAATCAGCGGTTTTAATAATATTTCTTATAAAAAAAAATTATTTGAACTGGACCAAACTAGAATCGAAACTGCTGACCAAACCGACCAAACCAGTCAAAATCGGACTGGAACAATAACCGTCCAGAACTGCTCATGGGCGGTTTGGTTTTGGTTCTCCCATTCCAGAAATCGGAATAGTCGGTTCATGAACCAAAACTGGTTGTTCCTAAACCGTTAACATGTCTACTAGAGTGAATTGAGTTTAGTGCTAATATATGAATTGTTGTGAAATGATATTTTGGATATTGAATTAACACTATTGTTGTTTTGTATTTTGTTTATAGGAGGTTAGCATAATTTTGGGAGAAACTCTATCAAAATTTAGTAGAAACTAGAGCAATACTCGTGTTATGGACGGTAAATAATAATATATTTTTTATTTTAATTAACAAATAATATATTTTTTGTTTTGAAATATTTTCAAAATTAGTACTTGAATAATAAAAATTAAAGTATTAACAAACTACGAGAGAAACTATAAATATTAAATATTTGAAATTGTTATGAAATTTCATAATTTTAATCATAATTCTTTCATAAATTAAATATGTTATTTATTTTTCTTAGAAAAATGTATAAAGTCATCAAAATAAAATATTATAATTCATATATTATAATATTAATCAAGCGAATGCATATGCATGTATTGAATTAAGCTAATATAAATAATATTATCTTAATTTAATCGAAAGTATCAAATCACTGTTAATTTTTATATGTAATTTTTTCTTTTAAAAAAGAATAACACATTGACACTTCACCAGTCGACTCTAAATCACTTGGTAATCATAAAATTATATGTAAAAAATATGAACCATATTTTTACCATAGCCATATAGCGTTAAATTTATGTAACTATATTTATGTGTGAAATTTTATACAATATGTATTACCTAACAAAAAATTCTCATTTTTTATTTTATATTTAGAAGAGAAATTAAAATAAAAAACACATGTCAATCATTTAAAATCAATTCAATAGATAGCGAAATCATACCGAGAAAATCAATATATATATATATATAAACTCTAAAATAATATTTATCTTACAACCAATAAGAATTTAACACTTATTCAACCAAATTACTTGTTGGACCTGGAGAGCCTGGAGGAGATTTACCTCGTGCGTGAGCCTAGTGAAGGAACATACAAGTATGTCTGACACCACATCTTTATCCAAAACCTTAAGATAATGTGTTATGGGTCTATACCACTTATAAGTCATTCACACATACCACAACTTTTCAATATAGGACAATTATCATTCACACTTGTATCTTAACATTACTTATTAGTCTATGGTTCACACATACTAAATCTAACATTATTGACTTCCTAGCACTCGCTACTGGGTGAAGACGTGTACAACCGATGATAAAGACCTACTACCATGGTCTTTGGTCTTTCCTTCTTTCTCCTTCCAATAATCAAGTCATCCATGTCAAAATTTCCACAAACATACATCGTTTCATTGCCAATAATTAGACGACATTTATGTAAATTCTGAGTTTTTATTTCACAAATTGCATTACAAGCCTTTAAGTCTATGCAAACTGATCAATTTGATAATTTTGCTAATAGTTACAACATGATATGACCGTTGTCCCAATAATATTTTCTCCCATAGACCCACTTGGTTTCATCATGTTTTCTCTCTTGCTTAAAAACTAAATTAAGACTTGAATAAGTCAGTTGAGATGCCATTGTCTCCAAACATAATCAGTTGCATTTTGAGCCTATTACTGGCTTAAAACTCAACTGATTAGCATATTCTTACATACATCATAAATTCATGCATCATTTTGTAAATGTAATGTGCTACCTTATCAGCACCTCTTTGATCATTTTTATCTGTGCCAATATCTATTCAAGTTGGAGATGGGACTATAGTTCTTTTGCCCTATCTCCTTTATGTGTTTTTAATGTTTGAAATATTCTTATACACTTTCAATTTAATTCAATGGTTCAGATGCAATTTTTTGAATAAATTTTTTTAATGTGTTGATAAATTCTTAACCGTTAAATTAATTTTGAAATATATAAACAATATCTTAACTATTAAAAGCACTTCAAGGAGATAAATACAAAAAGATATTAGCTCAATCATTCCAATTTGTCCAATAGAACATCTATGGTGAAAGAGTAAATCTTATTTTTATAAAATTAATCCCATATCAATTGCATCAGACAAATATATATATATATATATATATATATATATATATATATACATATATATATATAGCAAGACATGAATTTTATTTGCATATATAGAAGACATCAAGTTTCAATACATAATCTACGCAATTGATAATTCATTATAGTAGCAAATTATTGATCAGATATTTGGTTGCCAAACATCTCACAGAATCTGTACCACACTTTATTCAAGAACCTGAAATAGGAAATCCTGCATGAGCGGCTGTAGATCAGTGGACCAAAAACAACCCAAAGTCCCACCAAGAATCCAAGCACCATCCCTAGATAAAACTCGTCAACTTCTGTTCCTTCTCCTTTGTCGTCACTTCCATTGCCTGCTTCTGTTGGTATAGCGTGAATACTACAGTTTTCTGTGAGAGGTGGTCCACAAAGCTTGTTGCCGAC
>CAODLS010948901.1:0-11784 GCA_948243855.1 Flueggea neowawraea | reverse complement strand
ACAATGAAGTTGGGTGGCTGCAAGAGAGGTTAAGGCTTATACAAGAAGGAAGGGAGAAGCTCAACATTTCTATCGGTAACAGGGAAAAGGAAAAAATTCAGTTGCAACTTTTGGAGAATATTTTGAGTCAACTTCGAGAGGTTCGACCATTAACAGACTCTGGAAAAGCTGTTCGCCAGGCATCATTACCTCCGCTCTTTTCTAAGGTATGTTGTTCAGTGCTTCATTGGCTGCAAATATGTATGTACTTTTCCTTTTAGTTTCTTTAATCCACGCCTCTATGTATTAAAGAATATCTTGGTGTTTCTTTGGGCTATTTATATAGTGATGTATATATCAATTAAACTAAATTTAACCCAAAACCATTGTAGCAGACTGATAGTCTGTTACTTGGTCTCCACTCTCATGTATCAAGAGAGTCAAGTTTCTGAAGGTTGGTAATGGTCGTCATGTAGGCCGAGCCTTATGGTCATGAATTTCTAGCCAACTGCCAGTTGTATTTCAGTTGAAGCGTGAATTGCCACAAGTTCTCTATATAATGCTGTACTGGATTGTATAGCGTGCCGTATGTGTGGAACTTGTTGAATTTTCTGAATTTTTTGTGAATCATAAACTTTTGATGTTCTAATAATATGAAATTGCCTAGCGGTATGAACCTTTTTGCATCATTATCAATAACGTTTAAAGCTTTTCTTTTCAGGATACATCAAAGAAGAGACGGTGGAGAAGTGTTTTGCTAGGCATGCATAGAAGCAGTTGAAAATGAGGTTTTTCTCTCCTCAGAGGGGGTGGTGCTGATACTGAAGATGGTTTTGGTGCTCAGCAGACTAGGAAGTTCTGTTTTTTGCTCACGGGAAATCAGGATAGTTTCTGAAAATAGATTAAGAGACAAGTTTAGTCTTCTCTTTTTGTAGGCTCCTGGGGCTGGGAGGTTAGCTTATGTTGAAAAATGTAAGAAACACCAGAAAGTACAGTTCTTACATTCCACTATATATAATCCTCACAAGCACACTTCTTTTTCCTTCCCCATAAACGTTAGATGTTTCAGTCTGCAGAATAATATAGTTTTAACAGAGTAAAAATCCGATATGCCCAGGGATTATTTGTATTCTATCTTTTGCTCAATTGTCTTATTAGTGCCGTCTACATGTGCACCTTAACACTACATCTTACGTTGCTTTGTTTTAATCATTTGGATCACGTCTTGATCCAGTTTTGCAAACTCAGGCACATGCGGATGCAGGATAGTGATTACTAAATTCATAGTACTGATTTCAAATCAAACAAGAAAGTAAAAATAGGATTCACTCTCAAACAACCACTAGCAGAAATCAGCCTTGACAAACCCCTTAAAAGAAAAAAAAAAAGACTAGAAACACCGTACAAACCTCAGGTTCATGAAGTGGCAGAAACAAATCTAATACTTGTAACCTCGTTGAGGTTCCTTATTGAAGATAGCCCTTGTGAGATCAAAATAGAGAGGAAGTTGTGCAAAAGCAAAGAATGTTACTGGTAAACATGTTGCAGTGTAAATAGGAAAGACCACGTATCTTAGTTTATCTTTGAGGATGAAAAAATGCCCGGCACAGAAGGATAGCAGCATGGCAGCTATAGATATGAAGAGGGATGATAATCCCAGAAGAAGCTTTCTGGGAAGGTCCATGGAAAAATCATTTTCTTGGTATCTAGATGTGAGAATTGACAGGAAAAAGACCAGTGCAGTCACTGAAAAGCAGAGCGCGATGAGCGATGAGATGGCGAAAACATCGAAAGCTGGCTCATTTTCAAAGGTTGGTTCACCAGTGTCTTCTTTGACGCCTCCAGGTATCGTCGCTGAAGTTGCAAATGCAACAGTTGCAATGAGTGCAGCGACGAGAGAGCATGACTCTGAGGTTTTTGTAAGCCATTCGCTGCCTTTAGCTACAAGCTCTTTGTGTGTGTCCGCGAAGATTTCTGTCGGTGTCTCTCCCTTGTTGTGTTTTGCAAAGAAATATCTTGGCATGGATTCCTTGACAAACTGCAAAACAAGTATCAAATCAAAACTAATTTCATGCTTGTTCACAGCAGATGAAATAAAGAGGCGTACATACCTTATACCATTTCATTTCCCATTGCATCTGCAAAGCCGTAACTGTAATAAGCTTCGGCCGGATGTCAACAAACTTCGCAGCCACATGCAACGCGCTGTTTCCTTGGCTGTCCAGATGTCGGAATACGGTCTCCTTGAAAATTGTCTTATGCAGCAAAAGATTGTAAACTTCTGTCTGTTTGTGCTCAACTGCTAAGAGCACAACATTCTTCTTATCAGCATCCTCGTCCTGGATGGCCACTGGAAAGGTATCCAGGATTTTCTCCACCATTTCAACCACTCCATGTTTTGCTGCTATCAGTATAGGTGTTTCTCTTTTCTTCAATTCCTGATTTTCTTTCTTCTCGTATGTCAGAAGTAAAAGACTTTTCTTTGATGTGTTCAACTCTTGGATTGCAGCAGGGTGTGTGTCAATAAACTTGTCCACCAGTTCTGTACTCCAATCTTTGCAGCAACTAACATAGATTTGTCCATTTTATCTGTATCTGTGCAACAAAAATATACAACTTCAAAGAAAAATACTAGAAACATGGTAGAGTCACTCATTTCCATATCCTTGTAATTGTTGAAGCTGAGAAGTAATATCGTCAGACCTTTTCGGTCTGTGGAAGTTACGTTCTTGGCTTCATCTGTCGCCGAGGAACTTGAATCTGTCGCCTTTTTATCTGTGTCCGTTAAAGGTATATCATCTGGAACTTTAGTTTGATCATCATGTTTCTCCATAGGCTTCCGGCCATTATCATCGTACTTGTAGATTGAAGCACTTTGAACCAGTTCATTCATTAACAAATTAGCCCATGCATGCTGCTCTTTCTTTTCTTTTATTTTTTGTATCCTCAAGAAGCCTAAAAACAGATAAACAAAAGTTCACAGCGGAAAAATCCGTGAAGTGCAGAAGCATATCGCTGTGAAATGATGAGAATCTGTACTAGCTCAAATCTAAAAAGAGAACTTACCAAATCCAAGTATGATTAGCAGTACATTAATAACAAGTTTCAAATATAGAACAATTGTTTCATAGTTGGGAGGATAAACTTCTATTTTTTCATTTTCTTTTGAGGTTTCCTTTCCAGCTGCAAAGAAAAGAAGAAAGCATACAATGTATTAATAAGTAATCAAAAGGGATAAAAAGGTATTGAACTAACTGTTATATTCTGCAGAATCCAATGACAGATTGATAATACTTTAATTTTTCCTTGTTGCAAGTGAATTATTCTAAGATTTTTCTCAAATGTTGCAGGCGCTCACTGCAAGAATTTGGCAAGCTGCAACTTTCCGGTGGATTCTCTTCATCTTTTAGTTTAACAGAATTCTGCTGTACGCGGGCTGTGCAAAAAAAGGAACAGATTAAACTAACAATTGCTCGGTAGAACTTAGAACACTAAAACCTTTTTCATGTTTCGCGTGAACATACATGATGAAGACTCTGATGATCTGACAATTTCTTGTGGAATCATTTTACGGAAAAATCCAAAAATCCCCAACAGTTTATGTAGAATGCGATACACTGAATCAATGATGACCCATATATGAGTACTCAATGCAACAAAGAAGCCAGTGGCAGAGGGAGATGGGTCGGCTGGGCCCTCTACTTCCCCACCGCCACCACTGGCTTCTTTATTGCGAACCACATCCTTAGGTTTCTGTCTCCGCCACTGAAAGAAGGGTGCCATCAGGGTGAACAAGGTCATGCAACTTGCATAGTTTTCAGGATAGTTTCTTATTTCAGGTCCTGAATTGTTATAATAATGCATATGGTCCTCTTTTACCTCAGGCGGCTGATCAACAATTATACCTTAAAAGAAAACGGAAACAGCTCAGAAATTGTGAGAGCAAGTTCAACAACAATGAATTCATACATTGCCAAGTCAAAACCAATGTACAAGAAAATTTGCATCTGGGAAAGAAATTCTTACAGCGGTAGATGAAACGATCTACCAGGCCGAAAACTGAACCACTTCGGAATGCATTATGCTCATTAGCTAGAACGTGGAGAGGAGACAAGCCACTTTCATTCATATAGTTGACAAGTTCTGGATAATCCTGAATTATCTTATATGCCAAACCTGTCAGCAAAAACAGTGTAACCATCATCGGTAGCAAGAAGTTTTCATATAATCAGACACAGTTCACCAGTAAATTCAAGAACAGGTATTAGCATACTTACCGAAGTAATTGGAAGAGATGGCGCAGTGAAGAATAGTATCACCATTACCTCTCCTACACAATGCATAGTCAGTTACTTGGTATTTAGCTTTGTACCGAGAACTGAGGCAAAGGTAAGCCTCTTTCTTGCCTTGAAGGACTGAGCAGAAAAGAGGAGTCCCATTCTCATTGTTCTGTATCTTGATAAGGCCTGGATAATTTTCAACCATGGAATGACACATCTCAACATTCCCAATTTCTGCTGCAAGATGGAGAACCGTGTTGCCTCTTTCGTTCTTTATGCTCAAAATTTCAAATGCCTCGTCTCTGCTTCCAATTATGTTCACTAGTTCACACACAACCTGCGCCTTGTTATCTGATACTGCAATGTGCAGTGCTGTGGCTCCGGATCTTGTTATCTTTTTATCCTGAAGATATACCTGTTTCTTGTACGCATCAATGACTTCATCCCACCTTCCTTTCATTGCATGTTCAAACAACTGATCCACCGGATCCTTTTTGGAATCCATGATATCTCTCCACTTATGCTGCTATACCACACTCACTCACTCAAAACACACAAATTGGTTTGAACTTGTTTACTATCTGCACAGTTTTTAAAGTGAAAGCAAGATGCTTTCTTATTCTGTTTTCTGCTAACTGATTTTATTTCTTCATCCTTACAACTGCTCTTGCAGTCCCTCACAAATTCCTTGCTTGTTACCTTCTTTTGAGCATCTTTCTTTAACCGTTTAGGCATATATATTCTTGTTTCTTTTGAGCATCTTTCCTTTACCTTATTTTGATGCTCAAGATGCGACTCTCTCTTCACATACATTCTCGCTTGAGCTCCTTTGCGCATCAAAACAACAAGTAACTCCGACATCAACCTTCGTTAGTTGTTATAAGAACTCTTGATCCAGTTAACAAAGTGTTAAGGTTGTAAAAATTAAAAACAACAATATCCCACATCGAGGAAATGAGATATTCATATATGGTTTAAGAATGCAATGAAAAGAGCCATAGCCGTCGGGATTGTCAACCGTTACCTGCAACCCAAGTGGTGGCCTAAAAGTGGGATGCTGGTGTAGCCCCGGAGTTGGGCGAGGCTATTTGTTAGCCCGTCCGATGAAGCGAGGAGTTTGCCCATGTGGTTTGGGCGAAAGTCTAAGCTGCCTGGTCACAAGAGAGAAGGATACCGTATGAAGCTGGTTTCACGAGTCCACCTTGGCTCCATGAGCTGTTCCTAACTGGACCATCTCTTTCGCCAATATATTTTTTCCTTCATTTCCAAAAATGGTACCTTGTTTTCAATTAGCAAAATTGCCATCTGGATTCAACTTACAACATATTTTCATCAATTATTCCCAAAACATGTTATTTGACCAAATAACGACAACTAAATAAACATCAACATTTTTTAAAATTCAATAAAGGTGTCTTTACCTTAAATATGTGTAGAATATTCCAACGTAGACATCCATATGTAATTAATTGTCAATGCATAAGTTTATAATATGGTATAAAATGTTCTCACCTTTTGTTCCACAACAAGAAAAAAAAGTCCACCTCCAGTCCTTCAAATATGGAATTTTGGATGCAGAAGGTGACTAACAATATTTGTTAGTTTTGTTGACATCTATTTACCTTTTAAATTGGGAAGTGGTTTCAATTTCACTAACAATATTTGTTAGTCTTTGTTGATAATACCAAGCTTTCTCTCTTTGGCTGACGACTGGCATTTAGTTTTCTTCCTTTTTATCTTATTGTGTATTTTCTATCTATAATAAAGCCCATTTTTGTCATTGTGCGCAGTTTTATCTCTTCTATGGAGTTCTTTTGTGACAATGGATGGACCTTATAAATTCATTGTGAACTTCCTTGTAGATTTGATCTTTTGTACCTCTAGATTGAAGTTAATATAAATGATGTCAATTTCAGTTTGGGCAAAAAAAAAATGGCATACACATCAAGTGCATCAGATGCAACAAAGCTCTAACATCAAGGAAGTTTCATCCGGAAAAATGGCATATGCATATAGACAACAACGAACCGAAGGTAGAGACAATATCTATAACAAAACAGAGACATAAAATTAGCAAAGATGAAACAAACGAAAATAAACACCTAATGTAGCAATAAATAATCTTTTGTCTAATGAACAGGTTTAACCGAAAACACCGAAAGCTAAAGTCAAACTACTGAGCAAAGAGATCCAATATTGAAAGCCGCACTAAGCATCACAAAAGGTAGAACTAGTAGCAAAAACGGATACATAGATTGTTAATGTTGAAGTGAATTTTTTCTTGAAGAAGATTAAAGCCAACCTTGAAGGAATTGAATCAACCTAAAGAGGGATGGATTTGTGAAGGAAATCGAGCTACTGGGTGGCTACGGACGGACACACTGGTGTGGCAAGACGCTGGAATCAAATTGGAAGTGAGTTGGGTGGACACGGCCTGACACACAGCCGTGGTCGTGCCCATGTAGTAGCAGGTCGCGTTCTTCACAACACGCAGTCACGAAGTGATGTCTGTGTCTTGACCTCTTGTGCCCGTATCTCTGTCTTTTGTGCGTGTAATCCAAGTGTGACGGATTTAGGATTAGTTTTAAAGTTTTTTTAGGTTGTTTTGGCTTTGTATTCCTTGTATATATATATATAAGGTGATTTGGGAAAAATCTTGTAAGCATTTTGGTTATCTTGTAAGCCGTGTGGCTGTTTTCTAAAGAGAATAAAGAATAGTTTGCTCTCTACCCTTGGACGTACATCGAATTGATTGAACTACGTAAATTTTTTGTGTTATTGTGTGGATTGTGATTTCTACATTAATTCCGCGTTATTTCTATTGCCTATTTTCTTGACATAGATCAAGGAGAAAAAGCTGGCATAAGCTAACTAACGAAAATTTGATAGAAAAACGTACTCTGTCTGCCAGCATGTCGTGTCCAGGCGACGAAAGGTAAATGTGATCCAATAGAGCCGAATCATATGATGGAGGCAAAATCATTCTTCGAGGCAAACCTTAAGGGTAAATTTGCACCTTATCCCTTAATTAAAATGAAAACAAGATATACTTTCTTTCTGTCTTTTGCTTGCTGATTTTCTTTAGTCATCCTTACAACTGCTCTAAAATGTAAAGCCGTAGTTGCAGTTCTTCACAAATTCCTTGCTTCTTACCGTCTTTTGAGCATCTTTCTTTAACCTTTATTTATTCTTTTGTTTCCTTTATGACAAGAAACTATCGAAACAAGAAGTCCACATATTTGATCAGCTAGTTCATATCTTTACATCTTTCAAATTGAAACAGCATACTAGTTTATTTTTTAAAAAATCAATGGTTATAACCATAAAATTGATTTGTGGAGCGTCATTTGATTTTCAAAACCTCGTTTTAATTGTTTCATTCATCATATAAGCACCTGAAAGATTTTCGAATGTAATTAATTGTCCATGTATAAGTTCATAAATATAAAATATCCTCACGTTTTTACCGTAAAAATCCCCCTTCAGAGATGGAAATTTTTGCCGCAAATGGTGACTGGCAAGTTTTTGTTACTTTGTTGACCTATATTTATTTAATCTGAACTAAAGCTGCATTGCAGCATTGGAAAAATAGTTTTGCAAATGTAAGGTTACACCAAGCTTGTTCTTGTCAACCAAAAATCCAATTTTTGGTTTGCAGCTGCACTTGTTAAAGTGATTTGAACTTGTTTATCTGCAGATTATGCAAAGTGAAAACAAGATGATTTCTTTTGCTGTCTTCATCCTAACTACTGCCATACGTAAAAGTACTGCAAACCACTTCTTCACAAGCTTAACAGCTAACAAATACCTTGATTGTCAAAGTCTTTTAGCATGTTTCTCTATGTTCATTTACTCTGTTATCATGACCATTACTATGCTTTATTTTTCTTCCTGACAGTTATCGAAACAAGAAGCACCTCCGACATCATTGGTATAATAAAAACAATCTGATCATCTGAATAAAGCGTTTAAAGTTGTCAACAAAGCGATGTCTTGGTGTTCTTTTGGTTGTTTTGAGCTCAACTCAACCCACATCAATCGGATTCACTTTAATTAGTGTCTTATAAGCGCCTAGAAGTGAGCCTCAACAGCCGGGCTTGGTAACTAGTCCTGTAATTCGACGGGGGGCTTAGAAGTGAAACTTTGGTTCAGCTCATGAAGTCGGGCTTCGACGGACTTCTTACTGGTCCGCCCGATCCAAGCAAGGAGTTGGACCAGGTGGTTCAGGGGAAGGCTTGGACTTCATGGTCTCTAGAGAAGGGTATACAACGTGAGACTGGTTTCACAGAGCAGCGATTACCTCCCGCTTCTGGCAGTGGGCGGATAACGGGCTGGTGCCTCCCCAGTCCACCATGGCTGTCCCTGGACCACCTCTTTTTATTTGTTTTCTTTATTTCACGCCTTCTGATATATGAAAAAAAGTTAATTATATTTTAATAAATAAGTAAACATAATTTTAATTTGAATAAATAAAAATATATTTAAATTTATTTTAAAAAATATCAAATAGATACTTTTGGAGATATTTAGATATATTGAAAAAAATGCTAAACGTATTTTGAAAAATATCATATTGAAATTTTATAAATCTGACATTTTTAAGAGAAATTTGAAGTGTATTTCTATTTTTCAAAAACTGTTTAGACTATGTTTAAAAATCAATTTTTATATTTTATTTTAGTATAATTGATTGATTTTCCTTAAAAAAAAATTCGACGAGTAGCGTTCACATATTTGAAGAGTTAGAGTGAAATATATACTTTTTAGAAGGTTGAACAAATCAATGATTACCAACATAAAATTGATTTCTTCAGCGTCATTTGGTATGTCATTTGATTTCTGGTCTCCATTTTAATTATATCATTGATTATGTTAGCACCACAAAGAATTTCAAATATAATTAATCGTGTATTGATAAATAAACTCGTAATAAAAAATATTCTCATGTTTCTTGTGGCAAAAAGTCCACTTAGAGATATGGGATTATCGTCGCAAATGGTGGGAAATTTTTTCCTTGTTGACATTTGTTTATTTAAACCAAACCAAGTTGTATGCAATATCAGAAAACCAATTTGTCTGCTCAAAAATAAAAATCAGAAAACCAATTTTAGAAATGTAAAGTCACATCAACTGGTAATTAGACAACAACCCATCAAATTTTTTCGGGTTGCCGCTGCGTATTATTAATGCTTAGGAGTAGTGTTGTTCTAATTTGATGGATAATGACAATGATCTTATTTGATCATGTTCATACTGATCAAAATTCTTTTTGTTTAACTACGATTATTGCGTTCGTCGCAGTCATAATAATTCAAATGATCAGGTTTCTTCAAACTGATTTCTAGAAGATTAGAATATGAAAACTTAAATGGAACTAGCATATTAAAACATAACTTCTAACGTATTGATGTGATGAAATTAAATAGCAAAAACTAGATTATTTCTCTCTTTGCGTCTGATCACACAATATTTTCTTAATCATAAAGTCTTCAATTTAAGAATTAAATAAATTTTAGTAGATTTCAATAAAAGATCGGCTATTGTTGGCTGGTATTGACATGAAAATTCAACAAAACAACGTAAGCATAATTGAAAGAGAAGTGAACATGAAAAGTTGGGCAATCTGCATGAGTTTGCTTCTTTTCTAATTATACATTTGATTAAAAATTAAATCTTTAAGTTCTTTTTAGTATTGCATCTTTGATTTTCATTTGCCAGCAGTCTCGGCCACCCAATTATAACCTATTAAATCAGCTCTAAAGCACATATGGTCATCTAAATCTTTGACAAAATCAAATTCTTAAACGACTTTAATTTATTAATTATTTCATATAAGTCAAAACTATATATGCATGCAATTAACTACTACAAATAATTTTTGGTTGAAAATGTGCAGGACGTCGTGCGGAGAAAGCTATGAAGTTTTTGAAATAAACAAGAGTTACATTTAAATTGTACAATTCAAAATCGTATTAAATTTAGATGAAATAATGAAAGGACATGGTTCTAGAGATTGAAAATTATGTCAAGAGCATGATCATTTTTTAAATGAGATTTTAATGTTCAATTTACTTTAAAGACAACAATAACAGTAAAATGACGCTCTTTTATTATTTTTTATGAGATTGAAATGAACAATATAGTTCCTTTTCTCAGAAACTGCAGAGGTCTATAAATGGAGGCGACTTTCTTAGCGTCATACACATGCTCTTTTTGTTTTTAATTAACATATTGGTGATCAGAAGTCAAAACAATTAGGAGATTAATCATACAATTAAAGTATAATTTCTATTAAAGTATTCAAGTGTAAAATTAAGGTCTTAATAGAAGGTTAGGCATAGGATATACCAACCACGTCATGAAACCAAATTAAAGAATTGAGTCAACAATTTAGAGTCCACCAAACCTCAGGCTAGCAAATTTTGGTAAAAAATGGGGAATGTTTTGATTATTCCTCTATGCTAATATATATAATTTAATTTATTAAACTTGTATTGATTATTATCTAGGGTTTGGTGATGAAAATGAAGTTGTTGAAGACGTAAAATTGTTTCAACCAATTCATATTATAAACATGAAATCATCATTGACGAAAATGAGTTTTCATTTTCTTGATCGCAATTATACTTGAACTACTATATAACATATTATTAAAACATTTCATTAAATAAAGTGATGCCCAGCTTAGGTTGTGCTACGTCACTAACAAGTGCTTTAGGTACATTTTCACCTCTAATAATCATTGCTGACATTGCAATTTAATCTGCAAAAGTCTTTATTATGGATCTATTAGCCACCTAATAACGTAATTTTGCCGAAAATTAAATGAAACTAAAATAATTAATGCGTTATATTACATATTTTTCTTTATGTTGGAAAATGTGGTCCGTCCATTACAGGTGAACCGAACTCGGTCAGTCGAGGTGTGAACCGAGACCGTGGACCGACCAATTGGAAACCTCAATTGAGGATAATCAAACTCGGTTAGTCAAGGTGTGAACCATGACGTGAACCGAGGCCAATTGACAAGCCCAATTGAATTAGGGATGAAATTGGTCCGTTGGGACCATTAGGCCCGTTTAAGGGCCTATATAAGGAGCTTTGCTCCTTCATTTTCCATATACAACTTCAACACACAAAGAGAGAGGGGGAGAGAGAGAGAGCTCTCAACTGGGAGAGAGAAAGGTTTGGCCTCTTGTCCCGAGTCCTACACATATCGCGTGTGACATCTAGACTACGAAACAACCGAGCATTCTCGTTGACATTTCAACCGTGGTTGGCTCGCAAGACCAACATAAAACTGGTCCTGCTCCGCTACTAGCTTCCGCTGGAATCGAGGTTAGTAAGTCGAACTTATTTATTACTGCTTATTTGTTAACCGGTATAGGATTCTCTCATTGGTATTAGAGCCAACACGAGTTTTTCGAATATGTTTTGAAAATATTGTTGGTCTCTGTCTAGGATGTCTGCTGTGATTTTTTGGTATTCGACTTTCCATCTCGAACGTTGTTTTTGGTTCGAATCC
>CAODLS010948893.1:0-24979 GCA_948243855.1 Flueggea neowawraea | reverse complement strand
GTTCTTGGTACAAAGAGCTACACCAACGTTTCATACAACTGATCGATCGTGCCTTGGTGAAAGGTAAATCTTCCAACCTTAATTATATATGTTGATATGCATGGGTCCTTGGGGGAATTCAAGGCATTAAATTTTTGTTATATCAACTGCCATGTATGTATATGAATGTCATATTTTAGCCACGAATTCCAACATTGACTTAGTCAAACATTATCCGTAACAGGATAACAATAAAGGCTACGATTGGATATGTCATGAATCATGTAGAGGAGTGATAGTGAGAGTGATGGATTTGTTCCTCTTATAAATAGTGATATATGTTGGCCACTTGATGAGTAGGATTGATGGAATGTATGCATATTTGAATGAATTGATGAAGGGGTTTATCAATGTCATTTATTATATCAATCTACTTGAGATCAAGAAATATGCTAAGCAATATAAGGTTGACATGTGACCATGCCTTATGCTTAGATGAGATATCATGAGACAAAAGGACTAAATAACAGACTGTGAAAGGTTAAATCAGATCACCGAAATTCACTCGATTTTAGGTTTCGATAATGTATTACTGGATACCGCTTATGGACTTTGGGTCTAAGGTTTGGGACAATGCCCATTGTCAATTCGAGTGGGTCTATTGGGTCACACACAAGAACGAATTGGATTGGTTACAAAGGTTCTCTCTTTGTGGTGATTGAATTATTAAGATGATTAATTTGATTAATCAATAATAATTCAAGGTTTTATGATTTACGGTCACTCACGTTCACGGGAACATTCGTAACGTAAGTTATGCGCCAAAATTTCTCGCTTGGACGCTTACATCATATCAACCTCGGGACTCCATAATACTTAACCTTACAAAAATACATTAATTAAACATTTTCAAACATCAAATCATCATCTTAAACCTTCAAGAATCGAATTGAAATCAAACGAGGTTCAATCAAGATTGAACAGAACACTACAGAAGATCGATCGAAACAGGTAGGGTATTACAATCTGGGCTGGTGAATTGAAGTTGAACAACTTGATTATTAAATTAGAATGTATGCTAGTAGTTAAAGCCATTAATTTAGGCTCTTTTAATTATGATATATCCTATATTTGGTTAGTTTTTGTTGGTTGTTATTCTTAGGTTCAATGTAGCAAAATTATGAGATTTTCTTTGTAAACGATTGGTGAATCTTACTGCTCAACTACTTACTAAATCAAGTAGTTTGAGGTCTGAATCATAGTCTCTACCTCTCTTTCCCCCTTAGGAAAACGGGGAGATGAATCGTTCTCTTGAGCAAAACTCAGGGCAAAATTGCACCTCAAGCCTAGGTTTAAAATATACATTATTGTGTTCAGAGGCCTAAAAGCACAAACTTAAAAAGTGTAGGGTCTGGACGTATTAAGTGAAGTATTAAAAGAACTATAAACAAATATCTTTTTTACCCCCAAATAGACAAATATATCACCACACTAAATAACAACCAAAAATACTGTAAAACAATCCAAAAAGAAATTCACAATAAAGATTATAGAACAAAAGGATGAGTTCATTACAATCACATCTGAATCAGTCCAACTCAGCAACACCATCGGTTCAATTCCTCTCTTTGGATGACATCTCTAACTACTTCCATCTTCCTCTCTTTGATGTCGCTTCCAATCTCGGTCTATCCATCCCATTATTTTCTTTTCCCGCATTTTCTCGGGAAACAAACACAAACTTTCTATATACCTCATTCATTTAAATAATGTTTGTTTCATGGTGCTGATTTGCAGGTGTTTGCGTAAGCGTGCTTAAGAAAATCTGCCATGAGAATGGTCTTGACAGATAGCCATATCGCAAGGTATCGATAGATAATATTTCACTTATTTATAAAATAAAATTGTAAAAACTTTGTTTCCCTTTTCACTATTTGAGCAAATTGAGGTGTGATATTGTACAAATATCTCAAATGTCCATGGTACCAAGTTTAGGTTGAAAGTTCATATGTGCATCATCGCTAGATTCAATTCTTCTCATATCAGCTGTAGTGGTTAATTAATAATTATCATGTGGAAAGTCCAACTTATTGTTCTTTTATTGCCTATAATGAGTATGGGGTTTCGTTTTAACTATTGTGTTAGATCTGGGAACTTCACATGGCTTCTGTTGATTCTGTAATAGCGTCTCATAGTTAGTTAGTGTTGTTTTCTTCTCTGGCTTTCTGATTCATAGAATTGTTTTGGTAAATATAAGTAAATTCTTCATGATTTGGTAATATTCATTGTCTTACTCTTTATCACTTTATCCTAATAAATTTATGGAACTTCTTCACCGATTTGCTAGGTTTTTGCTGGAAAGAGTATAGAAGACATAAAGAAGCAGGAGGTTAGAGAAAGAAGCAAAGAACGTTTTGAGATTGCAAATGCTGCTGGACAAAGGTATTTTTTTTTTCCTTTTTAGTAGTCCAATTCTAATTAGTTTCTATATGATGTAATCTGGACTCGGACTCATTTAACCCAAATCATTAAACAAACTCAGAAGCCCATAAAAGAGGCTCATTTTAAAGAATATTCATAAAAATTACATTTATACCATCACACATCTTCCATAAATAGGGGTCTCCATTACACTTGAAATATACATTCTCTACACATATACTTTACACATAAAGTTCTGCCGAACTAAACACTAACTTGAGCGTCAGAGAGTCCCTCATAGATCAACCAACCTTATTTTGATTTGGTTATTGCAGATATGCATGCGATTGAAAATGTTTGTGATTCGTCATTCAACCATTTCATTCATGTTTCGGATTCGAGCCAACAACAATTGGCGCCGTCTATGGGAAAGATCGAGCGAAAAATTGTGGTTTCAACCGTTCATAGATTTTGGTCTTTGATTTCTTCCAACATTCTTTCCAATTTCAACAATTTCAGAGTTTGATCTTTCCCTTCATCAAGAGGCCCTGGCAAGTTTATTTTTGAGAAACTCTCAAAGAAATTCTTAGGAATCTTCTCCGTAGCAGTTTTGAAATTTTATCTAGAGTCTTCCTCGAAGTCCTTCCTTGGAGCCATTCGTCTCGGAGAACCTCTTAGAAATCACATCGGAGAACACTTCAGCACCTACTTCAGAGCACTCCTCAGAACCTTCTCCAGAGTTACTCCAGTTCTTTTACACCCAACATGGTGCGGACTAGATCCCAAGTTGTTGGCAACAATGACCATGATGATGTTCAAGACATCAACAGTCCTTTGAATCCCCAAGGAACGCGAGGAATCCTAGTTAGAGGAGGTGCTTCTGGGACCAATAACCCAACGGTTCCACTTAGTGACTATGAGGCATTAAGAAAGGAGAACGAGGAAAATAGAAGAATGTTGAAGGAGATAATGACCATGCTCAAGGGAAAAAACTCCTCAAGCAGACGCCCTTCCACCTCCTCATGCACCAACCCAAAGTAGGGGTGTCATCCAAAGGCAGAGGGTCCAAGAGGAAGAGTAACCTTTCAACCTCCAACCACGAGCTCCGGAGTACCTAGAGCCCCACTTTTTTCCCCAACTTCATTAAGAAAGGCATGAAGTTCACATTAGAGAAGAATGAATGTTTGACCCACAAAGAGAGAAGGAGCAATACCAAAAAGTGGTAGAGAGCACTTGTAAGGAGGTTCCTAGAGTTCCTATTAGAAAGGCAGAGTTAGAAAATCAATCCATACTAAGTGTGAAAGATATGACTGACATACAAAATATAATCGAAGGAATTCTAGAACAAAAGAATTTGGTTCCTATGGAAGAGAGACAGCAAGAATGGGCAATCCCTTTCACCAAGGAAATAATGGGGAAACCTCTCCCTCCTAAGTTCAGGATGTCTCAGCTCTCCACCTTCACTGGAAAAGAAGATATGTGTGAGCATATACAAAACTATGAGTCCATCATGCTTCTACATGGTTGGGAGGATACAATCATGTGCCGAGCTTTCTCCATCACACTTAAAGATGTAGCTTGTGACTAGTTCTATGCATTAAGGGAGGCATTCATCTCTTGTTTCAACCAATTAAAGAAGGAGTTCATAAACACCTTCATTATCAATAGTAAAAGAAAGAAAGATGTCACCTATTTGCTTAGTGTGAGACAAAGGGAATGGGAGCGTTTGAAGCAATATATTGATCGATTTAGGAATGCAACCTTAGAGATCCATGAGTTACAGTCAGGGGTTGTCGTGGCAGCCATGCTCCAAAGAACTCGCTCTATTCAGCTCCAAGAATCCTTATCACTTGATCAGCCAACATCATTGGCTGACTTATTCTCTCGGGGAAACCAGTACATAAGACAAGCAGAGATGATGAAGATAGTTGGCGTGAGGAATGATAGGAAAATGAAGGAGAAAAATGATCATGAAGAACCAAGTAAGAAGAGGGAGAGATTAGATGGAACCAATGGACCATCAGGACTAAGGTTTGAGAAGTACACTCCTTTTACGGACTCGAGATAGAGAATCTTGACAGCTATCGAGAGATCTGGACTTATCACCATTCCCCCAAAGGTTGATAAAGTACTAGGTAGAGATACTGAAGCATTTTGCAAATACCACGACACTCATGGACACTCCACAGAGAAGTGCCACCAACTCATGGACCGAATCGAAGCCTTGGTTAGGGAAGGAAAGCAAGAAAGATTCACCTATGTGGAAGCATAGAGAGAAGACAGAGGTGGACACCCTCGTGGAGGAAGGGGTTTAATGATAGAAGATTTGATGAGAGGAGAAGAGGCTATGGTGAGAGAAGGAATAACAACAAGCAAAGTGAGAGAGGTGTCAGGACTCAAAGCGGAGAAAGGGGAAATGAGAGAAGAGCTCCTATAGTTGACAATGCCCCAGTTCATCCCGTTATCAATTTTATCTCTGGGGGTGAAACAATGGTGGGAAGCACCTCTTCCATTAGGAAAGCATACGCAAGGCAGGCGTATCAAGTAAACTCTGTAATAAAAGTGGACAGAGGGGAACAACCAATAACATTTACCCAAGCTAATAAAGGAGACATCATTTTACCCCACGATGATCCTTTGGTTATTTCAACAATTGTACAAAATACCCAGTGCAGAGGATTCTTGTAGATAGTGGAAGCTCCGTAAATCTTATTTACCATAACTGTTTCCAAAAGATGAATCTTACTTCGGACCGAGTAAAAATGGTGCCTATGTCGTTATATAATTTCACTGGTGAAGCAGAACCTGTTATGGGTTTTGTACAACTTGCAGTTTCTTTAGGAAGCGATCCATACACTATTACAAGGATGACCACTTTCATGATTGTCAAATCCACTTCATCAGACTACAATATGATTCTAGGAAGACCTCTGCTGAATGACATGAGGGCGGTTGTGTCCTTAGCATACTTGTTGATGAAATTCCCTATGCCTAATGGAGTAGGAGAAGTTCTGGGGACAGAGAAAGGGTAGAAAGTGCTATGTTTCCTCTATTAAAGCAATTATGAGTGGAGGAAGCTATGAAAGCAAGAAGCTCAGGGAGGCCATGGCAATTGAAGATGCAGGTTTCGAGGAAGCAAAACTGCAACCTTTAGAAGAACTAGAGGTTGCAAAGCTAGATGAAAATAATGAAGAAAAACTGGTATATGTAGGTAGTCAGCTTCCAAAGGAAACAAATGAGGAGATTATTAAATGTTTAAAGAACAATGCAGACATTTTTCCATGGAGCCCAACAGATATTCCAGGAATTGATCTTGAGGTGATTTCACACCACCTGAACGTTGACCCAGAAGCCTTCCCTACAAAACAAAAAAAAAGTGGAATAATGCTCCGACAAGGCAATTAGCAGTAGAAGAAGAAGTTGAAAAATTGTTACGGGCAGGATTCATTAGCGAAGTTTACTACCTGGATTGGCTGGCGAACATGGTGATTGTCCCAAAGGCTAATGGAAAGTGGAGGATGTGCGTGGACTTCACAGATTTGAACAAGGTGTGCCCTAAAGATTCATATCCTCTCCCGCGAATTGACAAGTTGGTGGATCAAACATCAGGCTATGAATTGCTGAGCTTTATGGATGCATTTTCTAGGTATCACCAAATTACGATGTACCCACATGACGAAGAAAAAACAGCTTTCATTACTGAAAAAGGTATTTACTGCTACCGAGTCATGCCCTTTGGGTTAAAAAATGCTGGAGCCACATACCAAAGAATGGTGAACAAGGTTTTTAAAGACTTGTTGGGAAACACTATGGAGGCAGACATGGATGATATGATCGTCAAAAGCAAGAAAGAAGAATCTCATGCAGAAAAATTCAGGGTAGTATTTGATGTAATGAGACAGTACAACATGAGACTCAATCCTACTAAATGCTTTTTCGGAGTAGGGTCGGGATATTTTCTAGGGTACATGATTACCCAACGAGGGATTGAAGCAAATTCTAAAAAGGTGCAAGCCATACTAAATATGAAGCCACCCTCCTCAGTGAAAGAAATACAGAGGTTGACAGGAAGGCTCGCCACTCTAAATAGGTTCTTATCAAAATCTGCCGAAAAGAGCCGTCCATTCTTTAAAACTTTGAGAGTTCGAGGAAGATTTGATTGGACCAAAGAATGAGGTCAAGCATTTGAAGATCTTAAACGATACTTGAGAGACACCCCCCCTAACAAGACCTGAAGAAGGCGAACGACTATTCATCTACTTAGGGGTGAGTGAAATAGCATTAAGTGTGGTGCTATTAAGGAAGGAGGATTCAGTGGATAAACCCATTTACTATGTCAGTAAGGTGATGCAAGGGGCTAAATCGAGATACTCACATGCTGAAAAAGCCACCTTAGCTTTGGTGATGGCAACAAGGAAACTAAGACCTTACTTTCAAGCACACTCAGTCAGCATCTTGACCAACCATCCACTAAGACAAATACTTCAAAAACCTGAATGCTCCAAAAGACTCACCAAATGGGCAGTGAAACTTGGGGAGTATGATCTTCATTTTGAGCCTTGATAGGCCATAAAGGGGCAAGCACTAGCTGACTTCACAGTTGATGGAGCCTCAAACGCACAGGGGAACAGAGATGGAATTGTGTTGATATATGTTGGGTTTCTTATGCAACTAATCAATATTAAACGCAGTAGAAAACACAAGAAACATGCCACAAGATCTATGTATGATAATATAATCGATTAAGTAAAGTGCAGAATTTTATTATCTCTTCACTTTGATGGCCGAATTTCTTTAACACCGAAAGAGCCCGGATCAAATTTGATCCCTTACTCCCTAGCTAATGCCGAATGTGATTGACTACAGGGACTGCCAAAGGACGACTCCCCTCTACTCTCACACACACACAGATCTCTATGTTAGACTATGTGTGCTAGCACTCACAAACTAGCTTTCTTGCTTTTAGGTTTTGGCTATGTGGAAGAGCAAAGCAAAATAATTTCCTTTCTCCTCTTGGTTGTGCATTTCTGAACCCTAAACAAGAGAGAGTGAGAGAAAATAAATCCATTCTTTTCTCCTTTTAGAATTCGGCTAGGTTTTAGGCATTATCCCATTTTAATGCCTAGGGTCGGGACAGTCCCACTACCCACTGTAAGTCGAACCTACATTCGAGCGTTAGGCATAACAATTATCCTAACACATGCCTCACAAAGATAATCTAATGTGCCTAGCTTTGGCATAGCCCACGCTTCGACGATCGATGCCTTGACAAAGTTTCAAATTAGGAAGGTATTTTACGACTTACTATTGTAGGGATTCAATTTATTACGGCTTATGTGGCATAAACAGATTACCATACATTCATTCATACAAAGCATATAAATAAAGTGCATAAATTTATACATGACATATCATGGGCCAAAAACCTAACTCTAAGAAGCTACATTTAATGTCTTCCTTCGAGTTGGGCCGGCTCTCCTCCCTTATTGGGCTCCATCACTTGTGTTGATTACAAGGTCTTCATTATTTACAAATTAAATCTATTCTATAAAAAATAAATTTTACATAAAAATAGACGACACGCAGGCCGTATTTAAATTACAACTCAATAATGAAAACTAGGCCCATGACATGCACCATGCATAACCATTCATGAAAAATTTAAAAACCAACAAAAGATCCAATCTCAACATGCAAGCAAGAACACATGACAAATCCTATTTTAATTATGTCCATAGCCATTACGAGAAATCGTGTATTTGGATTTCAAGAACTAGCCCTATGAAGGGTTTGGGTGTTACCCCATTAGATCAAACTCTTTCACCAACTCATCGAATGAGTCGTTCTTTGAAAATCCTAAATACACTACTAGGTCAACGAGTGCCATCGATTTTTCTAGTCAATTTCTCTTAATTAATTTTACATGTTATGTTTTAACCAATTAAAACATAAACATATAAAATAATATAACACATATTCAACATGTATTAAAACACTTTAATTATGAACAAAAATGTGAAAGGTAATTCGGCAATTTCATAAACAACCAAAAACAAATTTGGCATTGCACATGAATAATTAAAACAAATCTTTTATTATAAACATGTATTCGGCAATGTCAAGAACACCAAAACAGATTCGGTTTTATACTAAAACCTAACCAATAATGAATAATAGCATTAATTAATTCAGTTTTTCTAATTAATGAGATCAAACATATTCGGCAATGTTCATAAAACCCTAAATAATTTATGAGTCTTATAACATGTGTTACGGATTTGGCTAAACAAGTTATGGATTATGTTCTAAACCTAAACCAATTATGATTTGTTGTAAACAATTTAAAACATACAAATCATATTTATTAAGATAAAACAGTAAAGTTCCAGCCATGAATATAAAATTCCAGATTTGTTTTAACCATTTAAAACAATTCGGTTCCAGCCATGAATATCGAATTCCATATTCATTTTAACCATTTAAAACAATGCAGAATTCTGAATTACGACATAGCAAAACCGAATATAATCAATTATATTAAGCATACAAGACTCTCTGATAGCACTGTTGGGTTTCTTATACGACTAATCAACATTAAACGCAGCTAAAAACACAAGAAACACAACAAGATCCATGTATAATAATATAATCGATTAAATAAAGTGCAGAATTTTATTACCTCTTTACTTTTATGGCCGAATTTCTTTAACACCAAAAGAGCCCAGATCAAATTTGATCCCTTACTCCCTAGCTAGTGTCGAATGTGATTGACTACAGGGACTGTCAAAGGACGACTTCCCTCTACTTTCTCACACACAGAGATCTCTAGGTTAGACTACGTGTGCTAGCACTCACAAACTAGCTTTCTTGCTTTTAGGTTTTGGCTATGTGGAAGAGCAAAGCAAAACAATTTTCTTTCTCCTTTTGGTTGTGTATTTTCAAACCCTAAACAAGAGGGAGTGAGAGAAAATAAAATCCCTTCTTTTCTTCTTTTAGAATTCGGCTAGGGTTTTCACAAGAAGGAGAGTCAGGTTTTACGAAAACCCTAGGTTTTTGTGCCTTGTGTGCCGCCACCTTTATTTGCCCAAACCCTAGAGTTTTATTTCAAAAATAAAACCCTAGATGTAGTGCACTAAGTGGCTAGCCATACTCCTACAAAATAGGAGACCAACCCTAATTGAAACTCCTTTGTCTATGCCGCACACTTCACTACACCAAACCCTAGATTTTATTTTCAACAATAAAACCCTAATTTGTGCATGTGTGGATGGCCTCTCCACTCCTACAAGATAGGAGATTTCTTCTTGAACAATTCCTACTTAAACAACAAGTTTTCTTCCTTCCTTCAATTAATTAATTAAAACCTTTTTAATCAATTAAATCATTAGGTCGAATTTTCATTCTCTTTTGCCTAATGAGTGTGCCGAATTTATCATGAGCCCACCTCATTATGTTTTATTTATCAATATAAATTAATAGCCCAATAAGAAAGATAGTTTAAGTTCTAACCCAGATCTTTATTGTGTGCTATCATGTAGGTCCATTCAATGTTGGCAATGGGTCTAAATTAATTCAAAACCCATAAATCATAATTGGTCTCTAGCAAGACATTATGATTACCCAAATTGAAATGAATGCCAATTACGAATCAACATAGCCTAATTACAACCTTTTGCCTCTCGATATCGGAATTAGCATAAGGCATGGAATGGGTCACCCCTATTTATGCTAAAACATTTTCTTGATCTATAAGTGATCCTGACTAAGTCAAACAAATGATAACTCTTATCAATTTGTTTGGGTGTGGCCACACACTACTCAGATTCACTAATCAAGTGGTCGGTGATATCTTCTCTCTCTTCGATAGTGGCAATCCCTTCACTTCACTCATGTTTCTTAGCATGACTATTGACATACCCAATCATACTCATACTTGTTACTCATTACAAATAAAGTTAGGCGTACGTCAAAGTATATGAGAAATCACCTAAGAATCCATAGTGATTTCAGGTCGAGGGATTCTAATATAAGCGTTGTATGAGAAATACTTATGACCTTTCAACCATGTAGTATTCCCATAAGCGGATCAATCCAAAACACTGTTCTCCAACATGTTCTATGTTCTTTTATTGATATCTCATATCATATGACCAGTAAAACATGATCATCTCATAGAGTACATACTAGTATTGGTTTATTGTCACTCCCATGACAATAATCGACTAGGGATATTTTAGAATAGCATTATTTTATGCTTCAAGGTTTTACTATCCAAATCACATATTTGATAACTTAAGCAGAATTACTATTCATAGATGTTTTATCAACTTAAACATGAACAAGAATAATAATAAGATAAAATAATACCTCATAATATATAATATAAAATATAATCTGGATACAATGCATTGGGGTTAGGGTTTACACTAACAATATCACCATAGGAAGACATGTTGGAGTATTCTCTTAGATTTTCATTTCCAAGTTCTAACAACATTGTAGAATAGGAAGCACTAATTGCGGGAATGAAATTGGCAAGACAATTGCAAGCTGAAAAATTGGTGGCACACAGCGACTCCCAGCTAGTAGTGCAATAATTTCAAGGAGAGTATGAAGCAAGAGACCCGACTATGGATCAATACTTGAGGAAGGAACAAACATTAGCATAATGCTTCAAGGAGTTTAAGCTCATGCAAGTACATCGGTCAGAAAATAACCATGCGGATGCTTTGTCTAAATTAGCCTCTTCAAAGGAAGCAAATGCAAGAACTGTGAAGGTTGAAGTTCTTGAAAGACCCACCATCGAAGAAAAAGAGATTATGGATATTGAAGAAGGGACGAAAGATTGGAGAAATCCAATAAAGAAATATTTGATGACTGGGGAGCTGCCATCAAATCCTGTGAAAGCCAAGAAGATGAGAGTCCGGGAAGCAAGGTTTACCCTAGTCAATGAAGTTATTTATAAACGTGCTTTTTCAATGCCAATGCTAAAGTGTTTGGGCCATCAGGAAGCTAATATGGAAATGGAAAAACACATGAGGGGATACGTGGACAACACTTGGGGTCTAGAGCACTCGCTACAAATATGCTCTGAACAGGGTTCTTTTGGCCAACAATGAAAGAATATGCCTTAGAAAAACTAAGAAAATGTGAAAAGTGTCAAAGGCATGCCCCTAATATCAATGCACCAATCTCTGAACTTTAGAGTGTCTTAGAACCAACTTTGTTCACCAAGTGGGGTTTGGATATCTTGAGACCTTTTCCACAAGTGACTGGAGGGAGAAAATTCCTTATTGTGGCCACATATTACTTTACAAAGTGGGTGGAAGTAGAGCCTTTAGCGACAATAACTTCAAAGAGAATTGACGAGATGGTGTGGAAAGAAATAATATGTAGATTTGGGCTCCCAAGAGTCCTAGTTGCAGACCATGGGAAGCAATTTGATTGTGATGCCTTTTAGAGACTTCTGTGCAAAAATGAACATAAGACTGAGTCTCGCATCAGTATCCTATACACAAGCAAATGGTCAAGCACAAAGTTCCAACAAGACAATCATGAATGGGCTGAAGACAAGAATTGAGAGATCCAAAGGTCCATGGGTTGATGAATTACCCTCTGTACTATGGGCATACAGGACGACAAGTAGAGTCTCTATGGGAGAAACACCCTTCAATTTGGCTTTTGGGACAGAGGCATTAATTCCAGTTGAAGTAGGATTCGATTCTCCAAGGATGATTGAATTCAATGAGCAAACAGAACAAGCCAATCCAGAAGCCTTGAGGGAAAATTTGGACCTCATTGAGGAAGAAAGGGAACGAGCATGTATGAGACTCAAAGCTTACCATCGGAGAATAGTCAAATATTATAACTCTCGTGTGAAGAATAGAGCATGGGAGAAGGAGACCTTGTTTTGAGAAATTCAGCCATCACCAACGCCCTCAAAGAAGATGGAAAACTACGAGCTGCATAGGAAGGCCCATATAGAATCAAGACGATTTTAGGAGCCAACACATGCAAAATTGAAACATTAGAAGGAAAAAAGATTAGTAAGACATGGAATACAAACCACTTGAAGATGTACTTTCCCCCGGGGTTGTAGATTGACAATATCATTAAAGTTAAAAAAAAAATGAAGAAGATAATGAAAAAAAATCTCAAGCATATTGCTTGAAAAGTGGAGACCCCAAGGTCGAACCACTATAAATCTCTATGCCTCATTTACTTCTGGCACAAGCAATACATTTACATTCATTGTGTGTGTAAATTGCAACTCATTTCATATCATACATCACATTTACAATTGCATAGACTAAGGGATCACAGGGTGAAACACTAGTGTTATACATACAAAAAAGGAGTGGACTAGATAAACCTATACTTAGAATATGATAAAAGTATGGGATCCACTCTCAATACCATTTACATTTGCTAATACACACGAAAAGCAAATTGACGAGCATCATCATATAAGAAGAACACGAAAAACCGTAATAGCATATGACAAGCAAAGATTTGTTATAAATGAACGCAGAAAATTATCTTGAATTATTAAACACAAAAAAACCATTAAGACGTATGGCAAGCATATTGCTATGAACGCACGCGAAAAATCATCGTGTAAATCATCAAGTGAAGCAAAGCAATATAGCTGCACACACAGCCGAAAGAAGAAAAGGAATACATGTACCAACATGATGAAGAATAAACGCGTCATTATTATTAAAGTCAAAAAATCACTCAACTCGAAACAGAACATTTCGATTAAGTGATTGGGGAGCAATAGCGACAAGTCTTAACCAAAATATCAAAACTCAAAGTATGAAAAGAAACAAAAATCCAAAATGACTAGTGGACAACTAGATTCCTACAAAAAAGTCCTTTGAAGGTGGGATGACATCATCCAACGAAGTAAGCTCAAGATCTGAAGGAACTGAAGGAAACCCATCCAAATCCATCAATCCCTCAGCGGAATCGCTAAACACCTCACCCAAAGCTAGAAAGCGATCATCTATGGTAGGCTCCAAACTAGGCAATGCAAGCTCTGAACTAGGTAACTCAGGCTCTGGGTTAGGCATAGTGGATCCCGAACTAGGCAAACCATACTCTCCAAAGAATCTCCAAGGGCCTGAGAGGTTCTTCAAATCATCATGTAAATAGGCATGAAGGTGAGTAGTGAGATCATCATTATCAGGAGCATACCCTAATTGCTTCCAATCGGCGAAGCAATCATTCTCAATCTCGCCTATATTAAAAAGCTCAAGAAATTTCTCCTTCTTCATTGTATCCAAGTACTGACAAGCCATGTCAAAACCAACTTTAAGGAAGCCAGATCCATAAGCACCCTTAGCATCAAAGCAATCCTAAGATTGGCAATAATCACGAACCGCATTCTCAACCAGAGATTTTCTCTCAGCCTCATGCTCCACTTTCAATGCCTCTATAGACACTACTTTTCTTTGGTAACAAGACGTTGACGAATCTCCTCATACATAGACAATACGACTGAAATTTGTTGTGCCCCCTAGAGAAGCAAGAAAAAAGCATACAAGTTAATGTCTAAAGCATTATAGCACAAAAACAAAAACAAAAATAAAATAAAAGCGAAGGGTATGCATTATTACCATTATTATATCAATTAGGCCACGATTTGAACAAGTGTCGAGATTTCCAAAGAACTCATTCTCATCCCGAGGAAGGATCGAAATGTATATGACCCTATGTGCTACTCCGGGCATATTCACTAAGTCTGTATGAAACAAGCAAGGTTTTGGATCAAACTTTTTAGCCCGATGGATCCATTTGTCATCACCATCATGTATTTCCTCTGGAGGATTCATCTCTGGAAACCTTAAAGGGAAAGTCTTCTCATAGCAAAGAACTCGGCGCGACGATCTCTCTAGAGTCGCAGTACCATGACTAGATGTCTATCCTCTTGACACCAGGGGTGGTTCAGTAAATGGTAGTCCACTGATTGGAGGACCATTCGAAGCAGGAACATTGGCTCTCTCCTTTGGAGGAATGGATTCAGATGACTTCTTTTCGAAGGCCTTGTCCTTTGGCACAGAGGCCTTGCTTTTTGAATTAGATGCCTTGCCTTCGGCTCAAAAGACTTGACATGCGGCTCAGATGCCTTTGGACGATACCCAGAAGCCTTTGGCGAAAGCTCAGCATTGGAAGTAGTGTTCTTCTCTCGAGTAGAAGGGAGGACGCGTGAGGGAACACTCTTGTCCTTCAGAGGGGGAGAACGAACTGAAGGTGAAAGTCTCTCTTGGGATGGTTTCTTGGAGGAGGCCAGGTCTACTTCTTTCTCTTTACGCTTCCTCAAAGATAAGGCATTATAAAGGAGATCCATACCTATAGAAAAGAACAAAATAAAGTCAACCAATGGAGGGAAACTCCAAATAATGTATAAGCCAATGCAAACTTAAAACAACCTCCAGCAGAAGAATCATAAGATGTGATGTAGTAAATTTCATCCAAATGAGGCATGGCACTTTGATTAATAGAAAAAGAATCATTGATTAGAGAAGTATAAAATTACTCAAAGTGTGAGACATTTTCTTCAATAGGACAAGTCTCGTTGGATGAAAGTAGGGGACTAGAAGGTCGGGGACTAGGAGTGACCCTCTATTGAGTAGTAGCCAAATTTTGAGATGAAATAAGCTCAGTACATTTAACTTGGGTGCCAGAAGTCAAGGTTCTAATTTCCTCAGCATAAAATTCTCTGAGATAGGAAAGATTAGATTTTTCTTCTTCTATCCTTGTTCAACACCAACGAAGAGGAGCATTCCAAAATTCTTCTGGAGGGAATATTATGAACCAATGGTGGTAGAATTTCTTGGGAGGTTTAGGAATGTCATCTATGAAGAGGGAATCGACCCTCGTAGCTTTTTGAATTGTAAAAATTTCCGCGCGATCAGAATATTTGTGAAGTATAAAGAAGCATTGAAACAAGTGCAAGGTAGGCATCACTCCTTTCAGACAGCACAACACGTGAAAAGCCATTAGGATAGTCCAACCTTTAGGATGAAATTGGAAGGGAACTAAACAATTTTCCCTAAGAAATAGCATGGCAAAATCAGGCAATGGGAATCGAAGGCCTTGTTGCATGGAGTACTCATAAATTGCGAAAGAAGTGTTAGGGACAAAAGTGGGACAGCTAGCATCATAAAGATCAGGGGTCTCAACACACCAATTAGATAGAAATAAGAAGTCATTCTTTAATATCTCAATGGCAGAGTGGTGAATAAAAGAGTCAGGATTATCTCGAATGACAGCATCAGTGTCCACAAGATCAGACTCAGAAACTTGAGTGCTTTCTGACATACTATTGGAAGAGGTCGAGCACAAGATTTTGGAAATTGACAGAGGAAATACCTTGTTCCAAAAATTTTGACAAAACTCATAAAGGTCAAGGCAATTTCTACTTATTTTCAAAAGTTAATTAAATTACTTCGAAATTCCAAGCATAGATCATGACAAATAATTGTGGACAAAATGAGGTAACGAGGTATAGAAAATACATAGGTATTACTGTTGATGAAGATCTAGAAGAATCTCCCTAAAGTCAAAGTTAGGATGCCTAAAAAAAGTGAGAAAAGGATTTTAGCAAAAAAAAAAAAGGAGAGTGGAGGAGGTGGTGGCTGCTGGATGTCATGTTGGGAAGCCATTCGCCTTTAATGGGACTTAGAGAAATTGGCCTTCCATTTAATTGCAACCATTGCTTGGCTCAACTGTCTGAAGCTCATCATTCTAATGCAAGAGGCTGTGTGTTCGAACGATGGATGTGGCATATTGGAAAAATTTTTCCCCATTTATCAGAGCAACCAAACGATGCGTTGTTACCCTCAAAGGATTCCAAAAAATGATGTGTCATCTGGAGGTAGTAAACGGTCGGTCGTCTAGTTGGTTGACCTTGCAGAAAACCCACCAAAATTTGTGGAGGAATGGTTCGAACCCAGCTTGCCAGGAGTAAAATAGCGCCCATTACCACCTGAGCTGGGCCAACAACAAATTCAGACAAAATTTCGGAGCTGAGATTGGAACCCATGCTTGGTGGGAGAAGTCGATGCGCCAAGCCATCGGGTCTCGGTTGGGGTTTTGTAATAATTCTGAATGAAACTGAACTAAACCTGAATTTAGGCTAAGAACATAACCATCCTCAGTTCTTCATGCCCAGATCTGCAACGTTGCGAATTGAAGAAATTTTGAACCAACTCTACAAGGTACTATAGTCATGGAAATTCTGAATAGTCTTCTATTTAAACCTTTGTTTCTATTGGACTTAAGGTTAAATAGAACACCATTCTCAGACATTCCTCTCCTCAATCAATCACCAAAATTAAACCACCACCTCTTCATCTGCAAATCAGTACACATACAAAATACAACAAGCATCAAAAAAAGAGAAGAGAGAAGAATGACTCACCAAGTTTCGTCGGCTATTGTAGCAAAAACAAATCTGGAAAACTTAAGGGGGGAATGTGGTAGTGCAAAGAACAACAAAGGGAGTTAGAGTTGTAAATTTATATAGTTGACCATGAGTGAAAACTGGGCAGGTAGGTACAACCCGACATGAGATAAAGATTGACCTTGACTCTTATTGATAGTCATTGCAAAACAAAAAATCAATATATATTGTCTCCTTTAGAATTTGAAAGTTAATTTGATGTCAGACAGTGTTAAGACCAATCTTGGTATGAACACTTTGTATCCAATATTGACCCCAAATATTACTTCCATTACATGTTTTCCAATATGAGTTATTATCAATCTCATATCATTGCATAAACCAGAAGATTGATCTATATTATGAAAGAGCATTACAGGAATACCCACCTTCAAAGTTACAACGTGATTCGACATACCTGGAGATGTGATGTTGTCCAAAAGCTCAGACATGTATACATCTTCAGGACTGTCTGAGTTTCCATTCTCTTTGCATATGCTATTTGAACTCAAATAAGCTTCTTTTGCTGTCGCCATCTAGCCATAATAGTCATTCACTTTATTGACAATTTTTAAGGTAGGACAAAATATAGCCCGATCCTGCAAGTAACTACAATCCTTTGAATTGGTCAATAATCCTGGATGTGTACTCTCAATAATAGATTCAAGTGGATCAATCGGATCCTCTATGAGAAGATCATGTGTATCTGCACATCAGCTTCTCCATCATTTTTTTTCCAACTTTACCATCTCCAATGTTCAGGATCCATTTAGAGAATGTATTTAATTCCTCCACATGTGTACCTTGATTTACAATGCAAAGTCCCATGTTCTCTGTTAATTTAAGCACCTTGCAAAAATTCCAAAGATATGAAGAGTTCAAAGAGGCTGAAACAACATGTTGCTTTCTACCTTTGGGTATTACAGGTAAAATCTACCTAAAATTCCCTTCGAAAACAACTACTTTGCCTCCGAATGGCAAATCCATACTGTTAAGATTTGTAAACCTTAACAAATCTCTCAAGCTCCTATCCAAAGCTTGAAAGTAGTGTTTATGAACAATTGGTGCTTTGTCCCATATTATTAAACGTGTTTTAGCAAACAAACTCACTAAGTGACTCCCTAGTTTGATATTACATGTTGAGTCTTCGGTAATTACCAATGCTGTTGCGAATCTGGAACGAGCAGTCCTTCCACCAGGAATAAGTAATGTTGTTATTCCTGTCATGACCCAAAATTGGGCCGAGACCGGCGCACGAGGCGAACCGTCTATGGGAGTCAAATCCATCTCACACAAGCCTCAGAGTATAGAACTAATACCCAATTACAGTTTATTAACCAAATTAAAATTGTTTTAACATAATGAGTTTTAATATAATATTCTCAAATATTAACAATATAAAAGCATAAATACATATATAAATAAATAAAAACAATTTAAAACATTTCAAATTCAAATACAGGCCATAACTCATTACTCGGTATGTGGAGCATCTAATAGAACCGATATTCGAGCCTGAACAATAGGGCACTCACTGCTGACAAAACACCTCACTGAGCACGGAAGATCAACAACCGCTACAAAGTACTTGAAAGGAGGAGTAAACAAAGAACAAAGAAAAGAAAGGGGGTAAGAAACCAGTAAGGGATAACACTCTAGAGCGCTTTGGGCCTCACAAAAATCGTTTTGAAAACAGTTTTGAAATACCTCGCATGCAGATATAAGTGTACGTACGTATGCATACTATATATTGAATAATACTAATTTCAAAAACTTTCTCAAACAAGACATACAATAGACAAGGTACGAATTTATAAAAATACTTTTTCAAATAAAATATTTAGTTTTCAAAATATGGAATAGCAAAAACTATTTCCTTTCAAAAGTTTTACCAAAACTTGTCTTCATTTTCCCAAAATAGCATCAGACAGAAAATTCCTTAAATTTATTTTCAGACAAAATATTTTCAAAATATTTAGACAGAGATTTTCAGAATATTTTCAAGTGAAAACATTTTCAGATAGAAATCATTTTCAGACAGAAATCATTTTTAGACGAAAATATTTTTAGACAGAAATCATTTTCAGATGAAAACATTTTCAAACAGAAATCCAATTCAATGGGATCAGATACAGACAAATATCAAAAGTATGGCAGAGCCACCCAACAGATCAGACAGAGTACGTGGTCTGATCAGACACACGATTACCATTTAACCCTGGTAACTAGGGCCTTGACAGGGCATTGGTATACCAAAGGCTACGCTACCTCGTAGCTAGGTGTCCGATATCGTTATATTTTTACCAAAAACATAGCAAGTATAAAAGCTATCTCAAGCTTCCAGACAAAGTATTTATCCCAAAAATATTTCAAAGCACTGAAATACATTTATTCTTTTCAGATCTGAATAGAATATCTGTTTAGAAAACATTCTTAAATCCAAAAAGATTATTTTATACAAAGTATTTCTGAAATCCTTACAGAAGATTTATTTCCAAAATTTAAATAAACATTAAACCATAATATTTATTTTCAAACATCTTTAAAATTCTCAGAAGGAAAATCCATTTTCACACAGAGGTTTCATACAGACAGATTTTAGGATTCCTATCCTTTAATAATACCAGATTACATGCAAAGAGTCAAACACAACAAAAACAATATAATTTAGAAGACACAACCTATGTGTCTGAAGTTGTCATCCACTCACATGGACACCGAGCTAATAATCCAGTCGCAGTCCACTGGTGAATGATTGATTGACTCGGAAACTGAACATAACTGAGAACATAGACAAATTACAAAGAAGTCAAACGTTGTACTGTTGGATCAAGAGTTATCAACATTAATATCCTTTTTATGTTTTGATGATAAACAAAATGATATTGTCAAAGCCTCACTCGAGTAAGATGCCTATCCACTCAAGTAACATTTAGCCCAGTTTATTTCACTCGAGTAACAATGAGATACTCACTCAAGTAATGCATCTTTCGGACTTCCAGAGGCTACTGGATGCAATGGTCACTCGAGTAACAATGAATTTCACTCGAGTAATAGATGTCTCAGTTCACTCGAGTAACCAGAAGTCATCACTCGAGTAATGCACGAAGAACAGAGGAATGGGATACGAGCTGAAGCTTATCACTTGAGTAATTAGGAAGACTGACTCGAGTAAGGCAGAGTTCAAGGTGTCACTCGAGTAACAAGAAGTGTCACTCGGGTAATCCATGCATCATATCACTCGATTAAGCAAAGGGTGTCACTCGAGTGAATCATCAACCCAGAAAGCTGCAATAGGCAGAAATGCAATCCAACGGCTATATTCTTCTCTCCAATGGTCATATTGATTCAAAAGGCTATAAATACATCAAGAGAAGACAAAGAACGTGTTGGACAACATCAGAAATCATAGAGCCAAACTTCCTATCAATTTCCATCAAGAAAAATATCAATCCAAGCTAAAGATCAAAGTTCAACCTTCAATCTCAAATACTCAACTCTAGCATAGAGCTTCATTGTTTGTAAATCAATTGTATACACTTTGAGAGTGTGAGTTAGGTTTGTTGTAAGCCTATAGAAAACAACATTGTAGAAGTTTGTTGTGAATCTAAGTATAAAACAACATTGAGAGAGGTTTGTTGTGAACTTATAGGAAACAACCTTGTTGGCCTTAGAGGTGTTGAGCCAGAATCAACATCGTGTATTGGTCTTGTTGGATTGAGCCGCAATCAATCTCTGTTATAGTGAAAAGCCTAAGTGAGACTTAGGTAGTTGATGTAGGCAATGTTGACCAAACCACTATAAAAATCCTTGTGTCGATTTCGTTCTTACTTTTCAAGTCACTTCCATTCATACAAAAGCTATCCAAAGCTTAGACCGAAATTCTCCAACATGTACCATGGCAAATACAGAATATGAATGCAATGCATGACCCAACCCGAACCATCATCAGAAATCCTATTATAATTGACAACCTATCGCTCTTGGAATGAAACAATATTCTCAAAACACCAAAATCCAAATCGATCATGCCCAATGTTTCCAGCCACAAAAACCAACTCTAAACAACCTCAGAGACTCATATCTATAATTGGTTTCACCGAACAAACTTAAAATCATCACGAATTTTCCTCCAAAAATTCGAATTTCCCTAACCCAAAGGAATGAATCATAAATTCATAACACCCAACTCAAATCTATGTATTTCCAACTCCAATATGCCAAGATCTAACAAGAACAACTTCAGATCTAAGAGGAAAATCATCAAAACCCAAAACCCTAACTCAAGAACAAACCCATTTCATTTAAACTCAAAAATCTCCAAAATCGAAGTTAGATCCTTACATTTTAGACCTCTAACAACTAAAATCAACCATTAAACAACTCCTATTACAACAGAAATCAACCGATCTAACTCCCACCATAGAAATTACTACAAACCCTAAATAAGGAAATCATGGACGAAAATGAAGAAAGAAGGGATTAGAGATGAGTTCTTAGCTCAAGATTCGGAGTAGAAACACTAAGGAACCAAGAGAAGTGGAGATATGGATTTCAGAGAGTTTAGATGAGTTTTGTGTGAAAAGTGATGAACAATGGCTGGAGAGGGGTATTTATAAACCCACCTCGTCCAAACGCAGCGTTTCACACATTTTCAGCATTTTTGGGAACCTCAACGTGCATTGGACGTAATCTACGCACGTTGAAGAAAGTTCAACGTGTCGAGATGCTTGCACAACGTATGTAGACGGTGCTCAACAACTCTCGGTTCAAACCCAAGTCAACTTCTACGTGCCCAGACTCCTCTACAACGTACGTAGAAAACCTGAAATCCCCACGGGTTATTCCCAGACGAAGAATAATGTGCGTACTACGTGTACAAGGCACGTAAACGACTTCAGTTGCTCACGGACTACGCCCAGACGATGTTCAACGTGCGCAAAACCACTCCAACACACACAGAAGGCCTTATACACGTTCATGGTCCATCTCAACGTTGATCTACGAGCACATAAACCCTTCAATGTGCGTTGTTGAGGTCCAACTCACCTTAACACGCACAAAACCTCATCCCAAACTTAAAATCTTAATTCCCATCGCCGTCGGGACTTAGCCATATCCAAACTTTCATGGATAACACCCCTACAATATTCTCAAACACCTCCAAATACCCAAACATCACATCAATCGTTTGAGGTTCAAATTGAGATTGAACTGAGATTATTGGAAATCAAATGACGTTCTACTAGAGACTTTGTCCAACTTGGTCGAAACACTACAAAGAATTGATCAGAATGAACGGGGTATTACAATTCCACTTGACATAACAATAAGAACAATCTCACGTTTTGATCTAAGTGCATATGACAATGTTTTCCATATAAAAGTCTTCACAACGCCCCTATGTCCATATACAAAAAAAAAAAACCTCCTTCATCTATCGATATTGCATCTATAATAGTATTATAAACTTTTTTCTTGGCCACTATTTAGATTGGCGAACAATTCTCTAAATTCACTATTTAATAACATCATGTCATAGCTGTGTTCATCTTGGATAAGTTTGGTTGCCCAAATTGTATTTTTGTAATAAAAGCAATTTTTATTGTAGAAAACAAATAAGCATAAATTGGATAAAAATAATCTAACTATTACAAATTAGAATGGATGAATTTTTATGAACTTATTTGATGACTATTATTTAGTATATTTTTAGCATATAATATATCTTAGCATATTTTTCCTTAAAATCAAGTCACTCTCTTATCTTTTTATATTTAAAAAAATCTTCTGTTCCCAAACAAAGTTAGTATTTTTAATGAATAGTCTGCCTAATTGTTTCTATCATGTTTAAATTTCTTTTGTATTACATGGAATTAAATTGAATTAAATTTAAAAGTATTACATGAAATTAAATTTAAAAGTCTAGTCTCTAGATAACAATATCTAAAAGGAAAGAGAAAATTGGTAAGTAAACATCAAGGGAAGCTAGATTTGCACTTTGCAGTTCTCTCCAGCTGGGTTGACCATTTTCTCTCTCCATTTTTTCCTCACTTTTTGTGTTGGATTTTCATTATTTTCACTTTGGCCAGTTATGAATGCCACACACACACTATCTCTCTCTTCACTTCATTTTTGCTTTTTCTTTACTGTTTCTCTCTCTGTCTCTCTGTGGTTTCCTCCATTACAAACCAAGCTTCCTCTCCCGCATTCAGAAGGCTCCATCTCTTCTCTCCTCATTCACACAAACACCCACCAACCATTTGTTCTCTAAACCTCTTTCTCTCTCTCTCTCTCTCTCTCTCCACATTTGGCTTCAAAGATTAGATTTTTGTCTGTCTTTTGTTGCCCTTTCTTCCTTTTTATTATTCACTGAATTCTTCATTTGGCCCACAAGAGCCCATCCCTCATTGCTGCTTCTAAACTACTAATCTCTACAGCTCGTCTTTTTCTGCGTGGGTTTTGTTGGATTTTCAGGTCTAGATTGGCCTATCTATGCCCTCTGACTCTCATTTGCTTCTTCAAAGACGAACCCTTTTTTCACTCTTGTGGGGTATCAAAGAAGAAGATCAAGGTGGTTAGCTTTCAAGTCTTTAGATCATTCTAAAGGTAAATGAAATTCTCCAACCTCCACTTGTAATTGTTCTTTTCTTTCTCATTTTTATATAAAAAAAATTTGGTTGGATTCACATGTATCTCTTGCTTGGATCATAAGTGATGCTTTTTGACATATTAGTTTTAGAACTTATTTTTATTTATATGTTTGCAAGTATGAGTTTATGCTTTCTTTCTTATTGCCCTTCGACACTTTTTTTTTTTTACTAAAGAGAGACTGTTTATGTGAATGTTTTATCCATTTTATTGAACATAGGTAAGTTCAATTGTCAAATAACTTATCTTGTATCGCCTTCATTGTTAGATGAGTGACATTGATTCGTTGAAGTGTTGATGTTAGCAATGTAACTGAATTTCTTCAGACGGGTTCTTGATTCTCTGTTATTCTTTTAATTCACTGATGTTGTCTCTTTTCTGGTCACATTATGTGTGGTTGTGGGCTGAACCGAGAATCTTATCGTGGGACTTGTAATAAATTCTTTTATATCTTTGTTTGCTATAGATTTAAATGCTTAACCAGTATACTTTTTGATAGCTGTTTTTAGATTTACAATGATCTGTAGTGTTTCAAGACAGAAATTACATTCATATTGGAACTTTTGAAAATTCAGATGTTAATTTACCATTTTGATGTGCAAAATTAATAATATGACGTACTTTTTTTTTGATACCCAGGTGGGGATATGCTAAGTTTATCTAACACAGTTTTGAATTTTGATGATCGGAGATGTCATCTGAGAATCTAAATGCTGAGTTATCAAAGAAGACATTTTTTTTGGGTTTAAAGTTGTGGGTTTTAATTGGAATATCTGCTGGAGCCTTTATAGTTTTGATTCTTTGTATCCTTTCTGTATGGGTTATGTTTCGGAGGAAATCAAGAAGATCAGTGGACAAGTTCTCCTTTTCCCAAATTCCAAATGTATCAAAAGATATCAAGGTTGACAGGATTGGGGCTCAGAGTTTCCATGAACATTCTGAAAGTTTGTACCTGCCGGTCCATGATAAATCTAGTGACAAGAATTCAGAGAAGATGCTTGCTCACGTGGGAACAAGCAAAACAAGTGATCCTGATAACATCAGCCAATGTAGCTCGATTCATCATCATGAGAGAGGATGTGGCTCACATTCGGGGGAAGAAGGAAACTCTGGGACTGTGCGGAAGCAATCTTCAATGTCATATGGCGGATTAGTAACAGCTTCCCCATTAGTTGGCTTGCCAGAAATTTCTCATCTTGGATGGGGCCACTGGTTTACCCTACGGGATCTTGAGTTTGCTACAAACCGTTTTGCAGCTGAGAATGTGCTTGGTGAGGGTGGATATGGGATCGTTTATCAGGGTAAACTAATTAATGGAACTGAAGTTGAAGTGAAGAAGCTTCTTAACAACCTGTAAGGATAACCCAATGACTGATTTCTCTTCAAAGTGACACTCCTGTATGCTCATTTAATATTCTTTTATGGTTTGTATTTTAGGGGACAAGCAGAGAAAGAATTTAGAGTTGAAGTGGAGGCTAT
>CAODLS010948857.1:0-13024 GCA_948243855.1 Flueggea neowawraea | reverse complement strand
TAATTCAGAAGGAATTGTAGAGATGACATCAAGGACCAACCAGCTTTTAGTGTACCTCCAAGCAATCCTTTTTGGATTATCAATGAGTAGGTACGAGGACTTGTCAAGGTACGCAACAAAGAATGTCAAAACAATATCAATAGCAAAAAATGCATTCACAATATTATCAGCTATAGCAAGCCCTCCTTTTGGCCTATCAAGAAATCCAAATTCAAATGGAGACACCCATGCTGTGTAAAAAACTAGAAATACCAAGAAAGTCACCCAAATTCTGCAACATTAAAAATTTTCAGTTATTTCCTTCAACAACAAAAAGTTAAAATTCCTTAAACAAGCATTACAAAAATGATGAAGCAAACATATGGCATGCTTAGTTAACCAATTTTGTTGACAATTTTAGTTGTTCGCCCTTGGCAAGTGGAAGTCTTTTGTGCCCCCAAAATGTTAATGTGAAAGTTTTTTTAAGCAAAATGCTGAATTCAAACTGTTTATTGAAACCCACCAAGGATTATAGTGAAGTGGTGCGAACTCTCTTAATCAAACGGTGCTATCAACTCAAATCCGAATTAGTTAAATATCAAAATAAAAATGCCTAAACTAAACATATTTAAGAATTAAGATGCAAACAATCAAAATATATCATAATAAGTTGGTAACATTATACTTCTGAAAAGATTAATAAATGCATCAGTATAAAAGTAAATATATTCTCGCAAAGCCGAATTCGAGCCTTCTTATAAGGGAAAGCAACGATGCATTAAAAACAAAATGTGAAAAACCAGTAACGGGAATCAAAGGGAGAGAGAGTGAAGCGACGGAGCTGTACGCGACGGTTGCTACGAGCAGTAGCGCCAAGAGAAGGCAAAATCTCGCCTGTAAGACTAAAATGGCTACCGTCATCTCGCGAGTAACGCTCCATCTCTTTCTCGTGAGAAACTAAATCTCCTCCTGCGCCTTTACAACATCCTCCTCTGCCTTGTCCGCAAAACAAAACTCTCTTCCGCTTCGGCATTGTCGAGTATTCCAAAAACACAAAAAATTAAAAACTACGAATCAATTTCTTCGTGTTTCTCTGGATTGTGTGTACGGTTTATATGCGAGGAGGATGAATGGTGGTCGTGGTGTCCCTCTCACCGACCTTCCATGGCGATTTCAAATAAAGAAAAAAAGAAGTAACGATCAAGATCAAGCTGTATACATTACAGGTGTGTATGTTTATATTGTTTGGGGCTATGTATCTTCATGAGGAATAGGGATGTACATGGCTTTATTGTGTTTGGTTCGCTCTCTCTGCTTCGCCTGGTTTTTCTGCTGCTGCTGCGGTCGTTACGTAGGTGAACTTGTGACTACTCTGCTTTCAGTTGCACTTGTCCCTCCATATTTTGTATCCTAATTTACTATTTTGCCCCTATTGTTTGAGTAAGTTAAGCAATTGTGTGTTCGCAATAATTAATACTCATTCCTTCCTTACTACAAAAATAATTCACTATCACTTTTTAAGATGTCCCAAAATAACTGTCATATTTTTAAATAAATTTTATATTTTGTTTTTTTTTATTTTCTTTTATTATTGTTTTGAAGTCAAACAAATTTTAATGAAATCTTTTAATATTTTTTAACTATAATAATTATACTAGTGAGAGTATAAAAGTAAAAATATCACCTTATTTATTATTTTTTAAAATTTTGTGTAAATAAAAGGATGAAAATTTTTTAAAGACGGAGGGAGTATCTTTTATAATTATGATATTGTTTGTTTTGCTTTATACGAGAGCATTTTGGGAGTTTAACAGAAAAATGTGTTTATAAATAATTTTGGGTGTCGATTTTGAATGATGTAGATACATAACATAAAAAATAATGGATTGTATTTTGATATTATTAACAATATAATCATATCTAATAAAAATAAAAATATAAAAATAATGGATTATATTTAACAATATAATCATATTTAATAAAAATAAAAATATAAAATTATTTCTTTAATTCTACAAATTATACTAATATCCTTTTATAACAAATTCAACTCAACATAACCATTACAATTACAGAAATCTTAGTTCAAATAGAAAAAGGATAACTGGGTGGCTTTGCGTTTATTGGATTATAATTGATTTATCTACGGCTTGGAGCGTAAAAGGGACGGAGGGAAGGGTGACGACGAAATTCTATTATATAGTTTTTATATAAAATGAGGTCATACACATATAATTTTAATATAATAATTTTTAAGTCTTTAATTTAAAAAAAGAAACAATTAAACTCTTAATTTGATAATCGTTCATTCATTTGCTAAGAAAATTACTGTCATTTTCGTTGCTCCATTCAACGATGCCCCTGAGTGATTTTAATCTTGCATTTGTCATTGAGCGTAATTGATGCATGAATTAACGACTAACTAAAAGAATTACTTGAAGAGGGATTAAATTATTTTGGACGATGGAAAATTAATTAAAGCATATTCATGTAGTTGGATGCAGAAAGAGTAAGCGGTCTGGTGTAATGTAATTCTTAGCCACTCTCGTTGATAACTTGTTTTGTAATTGTTTTAAATCGGAATCACATTTTTGTCTTCAAATTGAGGGATGTTTAGTTTGGTGAATTAAGTTGTAATAGCATACGCAGATTTTATATTGGTAGATTTTGTAATAAAAAAAAATAAAAAGAGCCACGCATCTTTTGAACCTTCAATTTTATGATGATTGAATAAACAAAAAGTAGATATAAGTGGCATGAAATTTTTATCGAAAATTGAGCGACTAATATCATGAATTAAAATTAATGGGCTTATATCGTATTGATATTGGAGTCAATTTTAACTTAAAAATAGTAAATTTAATTCTTAATAAAAATAAATAAAATGATTTATTAAAAAATTAGGAATTAAATCATCAATTCAACAGCAGTATAGTTTTTTATTGAATTAACAATTTGTTAGTAAATTGAAATACTTTAAAATCCCCGATACGTCAGTTGCTTGCTCCAGGACTTAAATATTATGCAGAGACAAATTGAAGTGTGCTACAGTCTGTACTGCAAAGTTTTCAATACCTGCAACTTTCCCACTCTGATGTGCTCATTGGTACATTTCTTTCTCACAATTGAATTTTCGACTGACATATTTAATAAATTCAGTAGAAATATATTATGCCTTGTTTTCGATAATATAGATTGAATATTATTTATTACTATATGCTATATTGTACACTTTATTAAACAATCATAACAGATAATTGTTACAAGATATTCCAATATTTGTATTCTATATATAAAAGAAAACAAATAGTGTAATGAATTTTCTAATTATTTATTGATATCTAAATAAATAATCTATGAGTTGCAATACCAAATAACGTGTAGGCGCGCTTAAATTGTAAGATTTGATTTATGTATTATGGAGAATGTTTGTTTTAGATGAATTGAGTAGATTTTGAGTAAGTTATATAGTAAAATTATAAAGAATAGTACGTCTTTTTAAACGTAAACTGGGGCATGTTAAAAAACTTTACCTAAAATTAAATTTTTACGTTCCTACATGAGTTGCAACCTAAACGAGTTGACATTGCATAGAACACATGATAAGTTAATCTCGAATAACTCAAAATTAAACAAAACCGTAGGTTAATTTAACGAATGATCAAAGTATCTTTCAAAGAGAATATGAATTCATGTTCAAATAAATTAAACAATTAAGTTAAATGTTCTGTATAAAAGGCATTTAGCATATCTAATAAACTTCATAAACACAGCACAAAATTATACGAATTTTTAGTCCAAAATGTGCATGTTCTTCAAAAGCACGCATATGTGCCTCATACACATGCATCACGGCTTTCTTATCTCCTAATCAAATAATTATGTCTGGTAGACCCATTTTCAACCCTACCTTTCTCAAAGTTTGAAATCCCTACATATTTTGAATAAAATGATCATCTACGACCAAAAAAGTTCGATTTTGGTCACCAAAATGTGAAACAAAATCAAAATGCTGCATATTTGTTTCGGTGGTTAAACTTCAATCAGGAAAAAACATGTCTTGGACATGATCTTTTTTACATTCCAGGTAAAAGTACAAGGCATTATTAGTTAATTGGACTATAGATTTGCATGGTAATTACACGTCGTTTATTTGAGTGGAAGTTAAGTTAGTTACATAATGAATTAACGGTTTGTTGTCTTTCTTTCACCGACTTGAAGAAAGTAAAAAACATGTTCTGCAGCAAAATAGAGAAGTTGCTTTTTTTTTAAAAGAACGAAACTCGTATATTTATTCTTTATTGGTCTCACAAAGGGAGAGACTAATCCCTATAATAATCATGAAAAATCTGGATGCCCTTGAGAAAGAGAGAAGTTGTTTTAACATGCATGATTCGCTCTTTCTTTTCCTTTTAAGAGAGTCAAGTCCATATCTGGAATTAAACCATTAATCAACCGTTTCCCCCCTTTGACAAGTACTCGCCTAGAGTCAATATATTACCAACCAACACCTAATTATTTGCTTTGTAATATCAAATTTATAGGTTGATTAGAGATCATCTTTCTTAATGGGAGATCTCGAATTCGAATCTAAATATGGAGAAACTTCAAAATTAGGTGCAAAAAGTTTTATCATCTGCAAGAATTTTACAATGCTTGAATGATTGGTGATATCAACAGAAACCATTAGATACCGGCCGATCATTTAATTAAAAAGTTAAAGCTTAATGGAGATTTTTTACGTAACAAAGCACAATCAATTAACTCATTCTTCATGACACTTCAGGATTGTTTAGCTTATAAATGACTCGCTATATGATTCCTGATCGGAATTTTCGGCGTTAATTGATATTATTCTCAAAACAGTGCTTTCAACAACATCCGGTAGCTGGCGAATTGTCCATATAGTTGTTATTATTGTTATTGTCGCATACGATTCAGCGTCATATCAGTGTAGCTATGTAATAATTAGTAAGGAGGAATCAACATACAATGGATCTTCTGTATATTCACGCGTTCAACATGCCTCATAAAAGCAATAATTTTCACCTGAGTTTGTCATTTCATGTCGTTTTGCCTCATCATAAAAGCAATATTAATTAACTGGTGGATATGAATTATAAGAGGAATTAATGATGCTGCAGTATATGCCTTAGATGGACAAAATAACACTAGAAACTTGGATTTTTCATCTGTTGGTTTTGGATTAAACTGATTAATGTTTAATGTGTTAAGGATTCTGACATGTGCAGCTGTATTATGAATTTGTTCTACCATGTCAATTCTCTTCCTCGTCTCTCTTATTGTAATAATACAAGACAAAGAAGGAGACATGGCCCTGCCTATTCTCTTTTGCTTTTCGTTTTACCTTTTTTCCCACTGGTCGGAAAAAAGCAATTTCATTTTCTTTTCCTGGTTCATGATGGCATTGGATGCGTTATTTGTCATCTTCGTGGTCATGAATTTGGACGTGTTATGAAATCCATAAATGCAGATGCATGAAATAGAAAAATATGGTACTGCGATGCATGCAAGTACGCTAGTGGGCATATACACATACTCCTCGTTCATTAATTTATAGATAACCTCATGCCAACAAACAAAGTCTTGGTTAGAGTCAGCAACCTAGTTTTAAAACTATTTTACTTATGAAAGAATGTAAATTTGAATTTCTAGAAAAAATATACAAGCTGTTTATTTGAAGAAAACTGTGGTAGCTCATTTTATCTACTTAAATAAGTTGACCTAACTTAAAAGAGAAGGAGAAAAAGAGAAGGGCACTACAAGAAAAAAAAAACCTTTTTGCGACGAAAAAATTGAGAGGAAATTTAGTTTGTCGCAATTTTGCGACAATCCGTAGCAAAAGTTTGGGTTGACAAAATCACATTTCTTCGCAAACATTTGTGACGAAATGTGCTTTGGACGCAACTTTTGCGAGAAAAGTGAATTCGTCGCAACTTTTTGAATATTAATTTAAAAAATAACAGAAAATTATTAAAATTCAACGTGACTAACGGTCTAGATTTGTTGGCGACATGATTTCATGACTTCATTAAATATCTCGGTCCATTGTTGAAAAAAAAGATCAACATAAGATAATATTCATCAAATAATAACAATAGTTATATACAATATATACTGCATTATTATTTCTAAATTGAAAAATAGCCATTAGTAAATTTCACTAATAAACTTATATTCTACCATTATTATGTGTGTATCATTCAACACGACCAAATGAAAAAAAAAAAAGAGGATAAGAATAGTTGTAAAATTAATATTATTTGACTATTAATTTAACAAATAACAGAAAAAATATTAAAATTAAATACATAAATGAATATGCAAGGTATATTACTTTTTCTAATGGAAATATACAAATAATATTACATTTAATCAATAATTCGAGATTTGTTACATTTAGAATGTGCTTGAATACATTAAACCAATGTAGTGTGTATATAGATACACTACATTGTAATGTCTACTTTAATATTTATTCAAATATTTATTTAACAATTTAATTGTTTGAAATGTTATATTTTTTTAAATTATCACCTAAGTTTTGAAAATTACTCAATTGTTTGCTAAATTTGACGGGAAAATATATGATTTTTTAAAGAAAATTCAATTTTTTTCTTTTTGCTACAAATTTCGGCTCAATTCTTATTTAGCGACGAATTTTGTCGCAAACTATGATACCTTTATTTTATATTTATAAATTAATTGTAAAATTAAAAATATTCATGCTTTTAATTTCATTAATATGATAAGTTAATTGTTTGTAATGTTATATTTCTGAAATTTTTACACAAGTTTTGAAAATTACTCAATTGTTCGCTAAATTTGATGGAACAAAAATATATGATTTTTTTAAAGAAAATTCGTTTTTTCGTTTTGCAATGAATTGCAAAAAATAATGGCATCGAATTTCATCGCAGTGGAAAATTTATATTTATAAATATAAATTAATTGTATATTTATAAATTAATTGTTGCATTAAAAATATTTAAGCTCTAAATTTCATTTATATTACAAAATTTGTCTAATTATTAAAACTTACTTCATTGTTTTCATTGAAAATTGAATTAAAGTGGAAAAGGGGACCATGTGACAAAGTCGTCGCAGATACTGTGACCAATTCGTCCCAAAACATTTTTTTTTGAAATGAGAACAATTTTTTTTTTATAATTTGAGATTTAAATTTCAATTTAAAATGCCATGAACTTTATTTTCCCACTATATATATTTATTTTCGAATTGTAAATATTTAATATATTTTTCCAATTTTTGATTCTTTTATTGTAATTGGAAAATATATTTTTGAATTAATTAAGGAAATAATTTCTATCAATTAATTAGAATAAAAATATTTTCTAATTAGAATAAAAGAATCAAAACTAGGGTGAAAATTACAAACAATTAATTTGTGATATTAATTTAAATAAAAAGGGTTGAATATTTTTAATGAAACAATTATATACCTTAATAATTGAGAATTAATACCGTAAATATTGGTTTTTCGTAAATATTGTTTTTTTCACTATTTTTGCGATGAATAGCGACGAATTCCTTGTAAAATTGGAAACTGCGACGAATTCATCGCAACAGTGAAATGTCCAAGCGGCTCTTTCAAATTTTGAGTGAATTTTTCGGCGAGGGTTTGTAATTTTCTGTTTGCAACCAATTCGTCGCAACATTCATTTCAGTTCCTCAAACTCTAAATCTAACACTCTTTTTCTCTTTCATGCCGCTCCTCTCTCTCTCTCTCCACTCTCTCCTAATCCGCCGCTCTTGCTCTCTCCATCGACACTCCATCGACTATTACTCTCGCCCCGCTCTCTGTCCGGCCTAAGCTATCTCTTCGATCGACGCTCTCTCTCCACCAAAGCCGCTTTCTGTTTTTAATTTTTATATATTTTCTTTTTCTTAGTTTTGTCTTTGGTCTTGCTAATTTTCTCTCCTTTTTTTTTCCAAAGGAACGAACTTAAAGAGGAAGAGGATGAAAGGGGTGAAGAGGAGGGTTGGTTTTGGGTTTGTGTGAGGGAAAGGGCGGCAGTTCTAAGCTTGGATGATGAAAAGGGAGTCAGTTTTAGGTTTGAATGGTGAGGAGAGTGGTGGTTTTGGGGTTTGGATGGTGAGGAGAGTGGCGGTTATGTGGTATGTTTGTGTCGCTCTCTCTGTTCCTCGCGTCGCTCTGTCACCGTTGCTCTATCTCTTCGGTCTTGCTAGCGGCATGCTTGTCTTCTTCTCTGGTAGCATCCAACATCTCTATTCTCGTTTTGTTAAACGTGAATGTAAAGTAGGATTATTTTTTGGTATATTTGTTGGTTGCCTGAATTGCTTCTTACAAGTTTTCATTTTTCAGTTTCGATAAGATACTGTCATATCGTTATGGTATATTATCAAATTTATTTTTCATGGAAAGCTATTTTTTATCATTGATTTTCCTACATATTATGTGAATTTTTGAAGAAAAGGAAGGAGCTAGGCTAAGTTTAGGGCTCTTGATTATTGGGAATTATTGATTGAGAGTTGTGGACTCTTGTTGTAGTGAATCCCGGGCAGCTTTGGAGACTGCAAAGTTTAGGACGTCATCATCTTCCACAACATTTTATTTCTATTTTTACAAAGGTCTATTCATAATCTAGATACGTGGGATCTATGTAGTGATTGATTGTTGATATATATTTGAAAACACAGCCTTAATGATATATTGCAAACAATTTGTGATTATACTAGTTATATATTTGATTGGGAAAATAAAAATTTGCTTTATAATAAGTGTTTTGTTGATTTAATATTTTAGACTAATTGGATTTGGGTTTGATAGGCTCTAGCCTAGTTGGGAGATGTTAAGGAAGTATGCTATTAAGCGGTACAATAACATCGTTCATTCTATTCGAAATCATGGAACAAAAGCACTACAAGTTGATTTACGCTTTGGGTCACCTCTACCTCACATATCTAAGTTCGGCGAGAAAACTAATTAGATAGGTTTATGTAGTTATGGACTAATTAGAAAGATTTATGTAGTTATTGTATTTTAGAGTTCAAAAATATTAAATAGTTTTAATGTATTTTAACATTTAAATATTAAATATATTTTTGAATTAATTCAAATGTTAAATATTTTCATTTAATTTTTCCATTTTTATTAAATAATTTAAATAACAAAAAATATACAAAAATATAAAATCAAGAAACAAAAAAATTCTAATTGCGACGAATTCGTTGCAACATGCCTTGTTGACTTGTCCCCCAAAGTTTGCAACGAAAGCTTGACTGATCGCAAAAAATTGCGGCGAATTACAAACAATTTTTGCGACGAGATTTTTTGCGACCGATGTTAGTTGCAAAATCTCCTTGCGACGGAATTCCTTGATTTTACGACGAATTAATTCCGTCGCAATTTGTCTTTTTTCTTGTAGTGGGGGTTATGGGTTCAATATTTACGGATGAGAGAGGCGGGTTTGTAGGTGGTTTTGTGAGTGTGCCTGTTGGTCAGTGAGCTCCACAAAAGTTGGAAGCAGATGCAGTGCGAGAATTTTTAAGCTAGCTAAAAAGAACCCAGATGAGTATAATGATCTTTGAGATAAGGGCGTTCACAATGGTCACCCATTGTGAGTATGATTGTCACGTCACATCCATTTTTTATTAAATTTTTTTTCATTAAACTCTCTCTTAACAATTATACTCTTCTTTATACTTCATCATAAAATCTACAATCATTTCACTCTTCATTTAATTTATTTATAATATACAATTAACAATAAATATATTTATTTAACATACTACTTTTATACTTTTATGTACAATAAATAATATTTTTGAAATTTTATTTTAACTTATTTTGGATAAATTATTTAAGCAAAATTTTTGGAATAAAATTAAAGACATTAAAAAATTTTAAAAAAATAAATTAAATTACATTCAAAATAATACAATACATTAACTTAAAATACATTACTTGATGCCATAAAATCCTAAAATACATTAAATATAATAATACCCTAATTTAAAATAAAATACAACATCCTAAACTACGTTAATTAATGGCTATTGACATGTTTTTGTTTGATAATAGCACAAATTTGTTGGTGTGTTTCATGTTGTTCAGGAGTCATGGTCGAAGTATCCCTCAACAATAATTCAAATTCGGCGAGCTTCTCTATCCGTTCTTCAATTTGTATTTTGGCTTCTATCTTTTCTTTCCATTCATTAAACTTTTCATCAAAATCATGGGCGTTGCTTTCTCAATTGACATTTACTTTCCCCTTCTTCTTCGTTTTACCCTTTTCCTTCTCTACTTTTTGGCCGATTGGACGCATTTCGACTTCATCTTCCTCGACTCTCACACTTGTATCGGCATTGGAAGAACTTGTATATGCACCACTTTCATTATGTTGGTCCTTTTGGATGACCTTAACATAAGTATCACTGGTTGTCACTTCGGATCATCTTCCACTATTACCCAAACGTGCTCGTGGATTCGACGCATTTGAAGTACGAGATGTCATATCTAATAGTGGACTAGTTGAAAATTTTGGTGGAAAGTAAGGGTAGGTAAAATTTTCAGAATTTTGATTGTAAAAATTCGATGGAGGAAAAAAAGGATATGATGAAAAATTGGGTGAATTTGAGAATATGAAATTTTTTGTGGATATAATAGGTATGGTAGATTTGGAGAATTTTAGAAATTAGGTGGGAAAAACTATATGAATGGTTTTGAGAATTTGAGGTATTGTTTGGATTAGAATTTTGGGAAAAAAATTGATCATGGTTGGGATCCATTTGACAAGAGAAGAGGGAGAAATGTAATTGAGATTGTGTATTTGATAGGAGAAGAGAGAAAAATGTAATTGAAATTGAGTGTAAAAAAATGAAGTGTAAATGAGGTATTTATAGATGGAAAAAAGAAGAAGATGAGACCATTGGCAAATAGTCCCTAAAAAAATAAAAAATAAATGTATATGACTGCCAACGATCAAATGACTGTTAACAACCACTATTTTTTTAAAAAAAGGACAAATGAAAACCTGTATGAGGTGAATCCCACCCCTTATGCGGTTGGTGTGCATCAGCCACATAAAGTGAACATGCACTCCCTTAAAGAAGTGGATATTCTAGGGGGCTCAATATATCCATATTGAGCACTATATAGGAGTTGCTCAAATTATCTGACAGTGGTTGATGTTATTCAATAATTTACGACATTTGATTCTACACTTGGTAATGCTGTACAAGATTGCAAATTTCTATTGTCTAGCTTAATAGAGGTTTATGTTCAACATGTTAGAAGATTTGCCAACTATGTCGTTTATAGTTTAGCTCGAGCTACCAACGTTATATCAAATCATAATGTTTAGAGTTACTCCCCACCAGATTGTGTTGGCGAATTTCTGTATGAGCTTTTGACAGCTTTTGTATGAACGGAAGCGACTTGAAAAGTAAGAGCGAAATCGACACAATGATTTATAGTGGTTCGACCAACCTTGCCTACATCCACTACCTAAGTCTCACTTAGCCTTTTCACTATCGATGATTGATTGCGGCTCAATACCTCCAAGGCCTCACAATGTTGTTTTCTATAGGTTCACAACAAACCTCTCTCAATGTTGTTTTATATTTAGGTTCATAACAAACATCTGCAATGTTGTTTTCTATAGGCTTACAACAAACGTAACTCACACTCTCAAAGTGTATACAATTGGTTTACAAACAATGAAGCTCTATCCTAGAGTTGAGTATTTGAGATTGAAGATTTAACTTTGATCTCTAGCTTGAATTGATGTTTTTCTTAATGGAAGAAACTTATTGTTGATCACCCATGATCCAAAAGATTATACTTATGGACCATGTCCACGCGCTAGCCTCATCCACTGAGGTATTGTCTGCTCTGGGCTTATGGGCCCTCACAATTTTATCCAAGAAAAGGTGCCTCAGTGGCTGGAGAGAGAAATGTGTCTATAAGCGACCATTGGCCTCGACTTTTAGGCGATGTGGGAGTATGACACTACAATAGTCCCCAATCGAGGCTAAGGGGTTTAAGAATACAACTTTAGGTTGATGGCTTTTTGCTCGAGTTCACACAGACGACGCTTATTGTTGTGGACCACATCAGCGCGCTATGCTCATCCATTGAGGTATTGTCCACTCTGAACTCATGAGTCCTCATGGTTTTGTCCAAGAAAAAACGTCTCAGTGGTTTGAGAGAGGAAAATGTTTATAAGCGACTTTTGACCTCAACTCTTAGGCGATGTGGGAGCATGACTCTGCAATAGCCCATAGTCGAGACTAAGGGGTTTGAGAACATAGTTTTTAACTCAACGGCGTTTTGCTCGAGTTTCCACAAACAACGTCAATTGTTATGGACCATGTTCGCGCTAGGTCCATCCACTGAGGTGTTATTCGCTCTAGGCTCATAGGCCCTCACGATTTTGTCTAATAAAAGGCGTCTTAGCGGTTTGAGAGAGAAAGATGCTTATAAGCTACCCTTGACCTCGACTCCTAGGCGATGTAGGAACATGACACTACAAACACATTTTTCTTAAAATTGACATATATACAATAATAGGTTAATATATTCAAAGTGATTATCCGCTACTTTAAAAAATCATGATAAAAGAATTTTTATTGTGCTTTCTAAATTCAATTTTTCAGTGATTGTTTTTTGAACTATAGAATCTAGTGGTTACCGGTTAATGCAACGTAAATTTTCCGAAGGAAAAAAAAAAAGAAATTAGCGAATTTTAGAGGACGCTTGTGTTCTAAGGAATCACCTAGGGTACAAGTAAGCAAGCCCAACCCAATTGAGAATATTAACGAGGCTCAGCCTTCAGAACCTCAACAAAAGCCCATATTGAGAATATTAACGAGGCCCAAAAGCACTTTGAACCGGCGTCGTTTCGGTAACGGCACTCCATGAAACGAAATATCATTTCAGGAGAGCCGTAGAAATCAGCACTTGACGAGACTTCCAGAAACAGCGTAGCTGAGGAGCTGTTGCAGCCGCCTAGAGAGCCCCCAAAATGGCGTCGTTTTT
>CAODLS010948844.1:0-18670 GCA_948243855.1 Flueggea neowawraea | reverse complement strand
GAGTTGATTTAATTAGTGGTGTGTCATGCACTTCTCCTTATGAGTGGGTTGACGAAACAAAATCAGAGTGGGAATTTAATGCAAATGGAAATGAAGGAAAGAACTACCATGTTAGTATCAGTCACTAATTAAAGTCGAAATGGCTTTCTCTCTCTGCCTTAACTTTTTTGCTCTTTATTTTTAAACTGAAGGTTGTAGCATATGACTTTGGGATCAAGCATAACATTCTGAGACGCATAGCATCTTATGGCTGTTAAGATTACTGTGGTTCCTTCAAATTGTTTAGCATCAGAGACACTGAAAATGAATCCAGATGGAGTTCTTTTCAGCAATGGTCCTGGCGACCCGTCTGCTGTTCCTTATGCTGTTGAAACAGTGAAGGAATTATTGGGAAAAGTTCCTGTGTTTGGAATTTGTATGGGCCATCAGTTGCTTGGCCAAGCATTGGGTGGTAAGACCTTCAAAATGAAGTTTGGTCACCACGGAGGTAATCATCCTGTTCGTAACTTTCGGGCTAACCGGGTTGAGATTAGTGCTCAGGTGAGTTCCTCTGTTAAACTACAGTATATTCATAATGAACCTTTGATACGTGATTTGAATAACATTTCATTCATAAGCACAGTATAAAAGTGAGCCTATGTTGTACTGATTTGGACAGCTTGAAGATTTGCATACTATTTTACTGTTATTATTGTTCACGCTATCCATGAAATGTTTCTTATGTTTAGTATTATTCATGTATTTACTTAAAATTTTTTGATGTTGCAGAATCACAACTATGCAGTTGACCCTGCATCACTCCCAAGGGTGTGGAGGTTACTCATATAAACCTTAATGATGGAAGCTGTGCTGGTCTTGCCTATCCTGCGCTAAACATCATGTCTCTTCAATACCACCCTGAGGCATCCCCTGGGCCTCATGATTCAGATACTGGTAACATACAATCTTTCTATTTTTGTTTTCTTTTTGTTCACCACACAATAATATCACTGATAGTTCACACAATGGCAAGCTTACTAGTAAAATAATGCAAACCCGAAACAGTTCCATTATTCAATAACTTAAATCACTGGTATTATGTTCGTCTTTATATTGCATATTTCATGAAATGTCTTTGCTGGAACACTGATTCAAGTGTTCTCTGGTTCTCTTGCAACAGTTTTTGGCGAATTTGTGGAGCTAATGAAGCAAGCCAGGAAGTGAGCTTAAGCGAGCACCCATTTCTTCTGATTGTTGAAAGCATTAATTGCTCGTTCTATGGAGTCCATCAGAGTTTAAGCGACTTTGGGTTGTCGAAATTTCATAGTTTTGTCAATCTTAAACGGTTGGGATTATTTTAATTTCCTTGTATAATGTGTCCCATAATCAATTAGTACCAGTTGTTCCATATCATCTCACTAAAGTTTCATCAAGTAACCCAGTCATAATGCTGCATTGCAGTAAAGCCGTACATTGTAACATTTTTCTCCTGTTAGTGGGAGTAGTTTTCCACAAATTAGCATGGTGCTGCATCCTGTTCAGAAAGCCATTATGTAGCATACACTAGTAGAGATAAGTGGCACGCAATTTCGTAAAAAGATATGTTATACTATATGTTGGTTCCTATCAATTCATGAGCTTATAAAGTCAAAGTGACTGAACTCTGGCTACAAACGAGGCACTGTTTACCATTTGTTAAAATGTTGGCAACGTAACTCACGAACTTCCAATGGACACTTGATGTCTTTATCCTCTTCACTTCAAAACACAGTATAATCATGTGAAAGTATCTGCAAAATCAATACTAAATCTTATTTCATCAGCGTCTCAATAGCCGCATGAATTGAACCTCTACGATCATCATCCTTACAGTGAACTAGCGAGTGTGGCCCGCTCCAGACAGACCTACGATTGTCAAGGAATAGAGATCCACATAGACTGCGAAGCAACGGGTTTTCAAACTTGAATTCCTCCAACATCTTTGCTCTCTTTTGCTTTCCTTGAAACTCCTGCAATTTTATCAGACTAAGAATCAGCAACTTAAACAATCATATGCGTCGAAATATAAAATGATTTATGCTTCTATGTGAAGTCAACCCTGCAGCAAGAGAATTAAATCTTCTGTTTTGCAGCTATTTTATGCTTCAAGTATGATTGTTTACATCTTTAAAACAATTAAATCCCATATTCATCAGTTCGCAGAGCTTATACCACAAGTTTCTAAAAACAGTCCCTCACAAATATTCAAAGAAAAATATGCACTTCACTTCACTCTTCAACATGATAACTTAGAATTGTATTCTTTTAGAATACATACAAATATATCACATCAAAAATATTATATGATTCCAAAGAGGTGTCAACTCTGATACAATGGATGCAAGAAAAGGAGGATAAAGCCAATAACAGTTTTGACAAAGGCAAAAGCAACAAGGTGTAAAATGGATCCAACGATGACAAATTTTGTTTACCGGCTATCTAAAGAAAGCCAATTGAATGAAATAAGTTAAGATTTGCCAAAATTTTTGCAGGATGGTCATGTAATGTGTAATGAATACACAAATATGTTGTTGCACAGCCTTTGATGCCATTCACAAGATTTCATTAAGAAAAGTGTAAATTGAAAGCAAAGTTCTGTCATGCAGACCATAAAACATGTCTGATTATCCAGAGATTTTGTGCATGCACCCAACATAGTGCATTATTAAGAAAGAATTATGATGTAGGAGAAAAGGACACACAGTTCAAGACACTGAAACATAAAGTGTATTAAAAAAAAATCCTTTTACTATCCTTGAAATGCTCGCTATTCTTGATTTAAAGTGAGACAGAACAATAAAACAGAAGGATTACTTATGTTTAGTGCCTGTCCATAATATTTTGACCTGGGAAAAATGTCGGAGATATAGTTTCACTTCTTGAAAATGGAAAGTACCCACTTCATAAATCAACGAGAAAAACACATGTGCCTACATGCTGCTATTTTGAGGTACTCAGATATGTAGTTACCTTTTGCTTATTTTGCTGAACAGCTGAGATTTCCTCATGCGACACTGACACAGACCCTTCCAGTCTATTGGTTGGGAGAACAGAACTTGCACTCTGTGCAATTCCAGGCTGAGATTGTCTATTAGGCTCCTCTGATGTGGTATTGGCATATTGGGACTGCACCGTCTTCCCTAACTTTCCTTTCTCATGAATATCTACATCGTTTTCTTCCTCCTCTTGATCTTCATCTTCCTCCTCATCTTGCGTCTTGTCAACATGGCTGTATTTTCCCTCAGTAGCATCGGCTTTCACCTCTTGTGCTTTTCCTTCCACTTCATTGTCCGCATCTAGGTCTTGTGATTCACCCATATCGGATGATAATTCCCCCCCACCAGGACTTTCTGCAAGAGATGATTCCTTGAGCACAAAAAATATTGTATGAAGAGTTAGTTGTTTCCACATAAGTTAATGAAAGCTGATATCTCCGAAACTATGCCATTATAGGAAATTATGTAAATTTTGTTCAGTTGAGAGGTGATATTTTTGAGCAAACTTCTGTTATGGACATCTTCATTTGACCACTCAGAAATAACAGAATTATGCAAATAATGTCATGAAAAATATCCATCATTCTACCTAGCTGAACATAAACTTATGACATTTCCATAAAAACTTCTAAGAAAGAGAATTGATTTGGCATGCAATATTACAGATAGACTCACCTATTTACCAAATGTCATTGTATTAGAGAATTTTAAGGTAGGTTCTTTCAGCATTATGCTCAAGACTACTTATTAGAAAAAGATATCTAGTTGTGGCTAAAGGCAAGCAACATCTCTCCTAGATCGCAAAGAGCTAATATATCAGTTAAAATTTCTTCACCCGTTTAGAAAATAAACACACTTAAAAAAGAAAAAGAAAGAAAAGAAAATAAACATACATCTTGCTTGAGCTTCTGATCAATTTTGTTATCAGTAACCTCAATTTGGCCTCTAGCAAGTCGAGCATTTTCCTCATGCTCCCTTCTACGGCGCTTTAAAACACATATCACGCATAAGCAATCATGTTTATGGCGCCTTCTGCAAAGCAGAAAAGCAGGAAAAATAAGTCTCAAACTATATTATATCACATTGGAAGTTAAACTTATTGAGCAATATTAATAATAATAGTAAATGTCAAAAATTGTGACCATTTGGCTGTCGGTGAAAATAAGAAATTGGAGAATGAAATAAATCAAACAAATTGTCACCACCATGTGAAGTGAAAAATGGACTTCAACCCACATAAAAGAATTCCAAATACATGATGTATCATTTGGTAGCAAGCAAAGATACACAATGGATTAATACTTACCAAGTAAGAAGTCCACGTAGAACAAACAAATTGATGAACTTCAGAAAGACTACCAATAAGATCATCTATACAGGTGCAGTTGTTCATGTTTATAATTTATAGAAACTCTCCATTTTAATTTTCTTGACCCTACCAACAGTTGTGCATGAAGATGAATTTGAAACTATCAATCTATACAGGTGCTGCTGTTCATATTTTATACAGGTGCAGTTGCTAATGTTATTGCTATATATAATACTATATAATCACATTTGTCCCAGAACATGAAAATGAATTTGGAAACTATGGAGGAATTCTACAAAACTTGCAAAAATAAAGGGAAAAAGATGATGAAATTTATTTTATATTACACTTAAATAATATTTGAAAATTGATCTCAATAAAAATACTGCTTGAACATGATCTGAATGTTTATAAAAGAGAACAGAAATTGAACTGCAAAACATACCCATGACGCTTTTTTGTCTTCTGTTTCAGTTGCCACTTTTAACGGTGTCTGGCTGGATGCCGCAGCTACCTCTCCTTTTAAGCCTCCTGTACCTAACAAGACATGAAAAAAATTAAAGAGAAGAGGAAAATAAAAGAACTGATAAGGACAAAAGAAGATGGAAAAATTCTAGACTGGCAATAAAGTAATGAGGAATAAAATTTTTCTTGGAATTGGAAAGTGATGAAGTTAGTTGAAACAATGGAAACGGAGACAATTGCTGCATCAAGTCCTTCAAGCAATGCTAAATTATAGGATATGCCACAAAGGATTGTGCAACTTCCTCCAAGGCACTATGTTGAATACTTTTGATGCAATAAGGAACGTATTTTTGGCAGATGAGGCTAAGTGAAAATATTCTAACTTAGGATATTGTTAAAATAGAGATGCAATTGGGGTAAACAGGTTCAATTTGCCTATGAGAAATGTGGACTGGACACTCTTGGGAACCTATCAGAAAATGATTGTTCATGGCAATTACATATGGTGACTTCTGCTGTTCTGTTTTCCTGTGCAGTTGTTAGGTCTTTTGAAGAAGAGCCACTAACTTTTAAGAAGGGTGTTTGGCCACCAAAAGAAGAAGGGTGTTTGGTTCCCAGAAGAAGAAACATCCTTTTCCCCTCATGTTACATGGAAGAAATAGAAGCGCCAAACTAATTTTAATTCTCTCACGTAGATAACAAAAAAAAGTATACTGGTGTGCAGAAAGAGACATAAATTTTCGGTGCTTTTACGTTTCCCTTAATTTCATAAAAAAAAGAAAAATTGGTTCATCAAAAAGTATATTATTTGTGAAACTTTTATATTTTTTAAGAAGCATCTTCTGGGAAACAAAAGAGATTGGAAAAAAAAAGGGCTTCGTACCATTAGGTCCGCTTCCTTGTTCAGCGTATAGCTCTGCTGCTGTCCAGTACTTCAGAAAATTCTTCTTCACTTGTTTCATGAGGTCCAATATATAATCACCTTTACTGTTACATTTAAAACAATTGTCCCAAATGTATTGCACATCCTTATAAACATCCTCTGAATTCAAATACTTGTCACCCTTTTCAAGATTGCTGCATATTGTTCCAAAGTCCATCGGTGTATCTATGATGTCAAAATAATCCTGATTACAATACCCCAGCCAGACAGAAAAAGAAACAGAGAATTATGTTAGTGAAGAAAAGTATATAAAAAATGTAAAGAGAGAAATACAATAGATATGATCTCATGTGGAGAAACAAATATTTGAGTATTGTGGTGAGGGAATGATCATATAGAAATAAAGTGTGCTTGGAAAATAATGTAGTACAACCTTTTCTGTTCAAGTAGATAACAAAAAAAAAGTTCCATGTGATAGTTATGTACTCTTGCATACTTGGGTGGCAACACGAGAACAAGTTATTGCATTCTCTAAGATATCTCTGAGGATTGATGGATCAGATTAAGTACAGAGAACACTATAGCACCAAATAATTCAACGTAATAGCAAAGTTTAAGATATAGTTAATCGCCCTAAATCATCATCGACAAAAAGGAAAAATGCAGAATTAAAACACAACACAATTCTCAGAGTCTATAAAAACTCTATAATTGACAACAAAAGAGATAAAAGGGGGGTGGGTAGGTGGGTGGTAGGTCAACTGTTATATTGACAATGCACTGGCTTCTAATAAAATGTTATCCAGCAGTTTTCATACTTACAGGTATTCCCAGTGCTTCAGGATTCACAGGGACATTAAAGGGTTCTGCTGCATCCATTTTCATTACCTTCTTAATAACCTAAGAAAGATAAACAGCACAGAAATAAGCATAAAAAATATCTCAGTGAAAACAAAAGAAAGACTTTTTAATTACAAGGAGGTATCTAATTGTAACTATCAAAATGTTCTAACATACCAATAAAGCAGCATCTAATTCTCGCTTATTATAACGAGAAGCTTGCTGTGGCGTGCTTGGTTCTTTCTGTTGTGAGCCCTGTTCTCTTGTCACTACATCATCCCAGCTTTTCTCAGCAGTCAGATCGACCATTTTTGACGACTTGATCTTTATACTTCCAGGTTTCCTTGATCCAGAAACATACACTTTCAGCACAGGTAAAGAATTACCACTATCTTCCCTTTTGTCACAGACCCCAACTTGCTTCTCCAAACCCGGTTGTGGGCTACTCTTATCAGTATCACTCTGTGAATCAATCTTTTTTGAAGTCTTTAGCTTAACTTTAACACGCCCAACTGACTTCCCAGCAGCCTTATCAACGGACCCATCTGGTTTGATACTAACAACATTCAAGGGCTGGTCTGTTCCAGTCGAAGAAGTGTATCAACCTCCATTCTGGATTCAATGTCATCGTTACCATTACTATTCCCATCCTCATTACCTTCAGAGCCATCCCCACCAGAATTATCCTCCTTTGATAGACCGACTAAATTAACCGCGGCCTCATTGGCATCTGATGGAGGAGGAGCAGGACGGGGCGGTGCTTCCCCCATTTTTCCTTTCTTCCCTCTCTTACGCTTCATTATCTAATTCGAAAGTTTACCTTCTTCAACAACAAACACAACCAGTAAACAACTCCTGTAAAAATCCAGTCTTTAACTAAAACTCAACCAATATGTATTTATTGAGCAAAAAAAATGTATCTATTGAGCAAAAACCCAGAACAATCAAAACAAAGAAACCATTTTTGGCGAGAAATCAAACAAAAATGAGTGTATTGAAGCAAATTAAAAACTTCGAGTGTGGTAGCCAAAAAGAGCTACAAATTATAAACCATAGAAGAGAAGCTGGGCCTTAATTCGTGGCTTAATCGGTTCTTTAATGAAGAGAGTCACAGTTTAATGACAATGAAGAGCAAGAAAGTTGCATACCTTGTTTGCTTCCAAAACAAAATTATGAATTCGAAATTGGGAGTGACGAGCGAGCTTGCCAAACGCGGTGCTTTTATATGTTTCGGACCAAAAACAAACGTTATTAGGGGAGAAATAATAATAATATAATAGAATTGCATAATTAATGTTGTAATCCTCTGGTATGCTCTAATATGTCAATTAGTCCTTGGATTTTAAAATCATACTACCTAGTCCCTGAATGAATTTTAATTTAATACGCATATTAATGAACAAATTTTTTTCTTCACTTGTGCAATAGCATATGCCAACATCATACAAACACCATGGAAGTTAGTCGAAAATTGTTCTCCTACCCATTCTTTAAATGGAGATAGACGAGGGAAGAAAAGAAGAGCAAATAAGAAAATAATAAGTACTGTTTAGTTGAATTTTTTTTTTATTTTTTTTAGAAAATTAGAAAATATAGATGGAAAATAAAAAAATTTTAAATTTTTTTCTTGATTAGCAAACATATTTCTAAGTGTTTTCAATTTTCATAAAATAAAAACAAAATACAAAATAAAAAATACAAAACAAAAAATTATTTTCTCGACTGGACATAACCATAATTTTTTGTTCTCTTTTTGTTTTGGAAAAATATAATGACATTGAAGTTCGTAGAAACATTCACAATATTTATTTATGATATTTAATTTTTTCTATCATAAAATTATTTTTTAAACTACTTATTTAGATTAATTTTATCACCTTCATATATTTTTTATATAAAAATTAATCAATGTATACAATCAACTTGCGGCAACGCGCAAGTTTGGTTTCTCAGTACTATATAATTTTAATGCTCCTTACGGAAAATCAACCTAAAACAAATAAAAAAAATATAATATCATATATATTGAGAATTTTTTTTTATTATTATTTAAGTAGAAAAATATGATATTATTTTATTTGTATGAGTCATTTTTGTTAGCATTAAACAAGATTCACCTGCTAATCTGGCAAGGTCAAATAAAAAACTTAGGACCAGAATGCTACTGTTTAGAAAAAAAGGGTGCAAAATGAAGTTTTATTGAATGTTTTAGGGCAGCATCAACGTATTAACAGAAAAAATTAATTTATTTGAATGAGTGACAAATGAAAAAAAATAAAATTTATATATTAAAATTAGAAAGAAAGGATTTTACGTATCAAATGAACAAAAATTAAATTTATTTTATTCATCAGACGCCACAAACATCTTTAAGCTATATGCAATCCTTCTGTGGTTGGATTCATTTTTATGAAATTATAGATACAACTATTACTTCACAAGGGTACTTATCACATAAAACTTATTTTCTTGGAAAATTAGATGCCAATAACCAATGCAAGTGAGATTTGAGATTTGTTTTTACTATGAAACTTCAATTTTTAATCCCTATTTTATTAATTTTTTCAAGAGTTACTTTGCAAATTAACATAGATTTCTGCATCCATTTCTATGAGCGAACAACACTCATGGCAACTTTTGAATAAGATAAACAAATGAAAAGACAAGTACATTAGAAAACATGAATTTGCACTCAAACATAATCATAAAAAATCCACTCCATTTAGCCAAAGCATTCTAAAGTTGGAGTTCCAGCTAAAATGTCCAAACTACTAGATGCAATCCACCATTTCTGATGACAAACACAACCCACCAACTGAAAATATGGATATATGTGTCTGGTGTGATCCATCAAGCATCTGCCGTTGCCGAATCAACCTGCAAAAGTAGAAAGAACAAGCGAGAAAGTCAAGTAAATAAACAAAAGAATTGTAAGTGGGAGAAAGAGCAACTCATGGTGTTGATAAACAAGAAACCACTATGATGTCCAAATATGAATGATGGACAATAATCTTTTCATAAAAATTCCAAATACTTTATAACAAAAATGTTTAACTCAATAGAAGACCTTGCCATGCTCCATCTAGTCCCAAACCAGGCATTAAAAACCAGCTCAAAACTTGCCACCGTTCCGATCGCTCTTCAGAGTTCCAATTCCAAACCTAAACTGGGAACTAGAAAAGAAGTGTATACCGTTCCGTTTCTTTATTTCACGACTTCCTACTACCCCTCCCATATCTTTTGAGATTCTATGACCCACTTTTCGCTTACCCACGACATTGCCTATACCGCTCCTCTCTACTCCCAAGCCTCTTAGTTACCGTGTTATAGAATACAATGTGTGTGTGTGTGTGTTTGAGATAAGAGTAGAGAGAGAGTCTAAATGGTTTTGTGGTCAGTATATGTTTCGCTGTGGCCTGTTGGTCTATCATAGAAGAAAGGTGTGTGTGTGTGTGTGTGTGTGTGAGAGAGAGAGAGAGAGAGAGAGAGAAACCATGACAAAGAACTGATCAATTTTGAATTATGGCTAGGTCTATTTCCATATACCAAAAATGTGAATTACTATATCATTGCCACAAATTCAACTTCTAGATGAATCAAAGGAAGCAGTTAAAACAGGCCACAACTAAATTTATCACAAATAAAAAGGCTACTGAAAAAAGATCAGGAAATAATAGTCCGAAAAATTCAATTCAAAGCCCATATGGTATGTAAACCTAGACCTTGATTTTTCAGACAAAACAAGTTCATTTCACGGAGAGAATGTACCAGAATTTCACAAAGATGTGAAAGAAATAGCTAGAGAAAAGGAATTGTCACCTCATTGGATGAAATCGTGTGACTGGATGATGAGGAGTGTTCCCGTCTCTGGAGTGAGTAGCATTCAAGTTGTCAGAAATGTAAAAGTAATGAAACGTAAAAAATGGATGAGCAAAATTTTGGTTCAATATGATTTATACTCGAAAGTTTATTTTCATTTATGTATAGAGAAATCTGGTTCACAAAAGGTAAAAGAAAGCCAAGAAATAAACTGATGTCAAAAAAAAAACGACTGAATAAAAACCAAACTAACTTTTGTCAAGCCAATTGTTAAGTTAGGTACCTCAGAATTTCGAACATGATCTGTTTGATTTTTTAAAATCAGTTCATTTCAACACCAAGCCAAAACAAATGCTCACCCCCTCAAAATACCATCACAGGACAGAGCAACAAACAAAAAACGTAATTCTAAAAGTATACAAGCAAATGAACCTGTTTTATACCCGAGGTTTTAGATGGCCCACCCATCTTTTCAAGGAAGTTCTGCATGCTAGAAGTCATCCTAGCTATCTGAGCTTCCATAGAAGAATACTTTTCCTCCATGGCCTCCATTTTTCCTAACATCTTGCTTACCTCCTCATTAGCTGCTTTCTTGGCTTCTGATGCAACCTGCATCAACCGAAATTGGCCACGTTTGTTGCCCCACAGTTCAGAAGGAGTAGGACCCGACCCATAACAGAGGACTTGCCCGCATTTTTCTGGTCCCATGACTTGAAGAAAGGTATCTTCAGTCATTGTTGGTCTGTGAAGTCTGTCGTTTTTTAGTTGCTTGCTCATTGAGTTTTGACTGAAATAAGGACCAATTATTCTGATTGTTAAGTTAATCAAGTAATAACAAAATGAATCAATATTTAAAAGAATAAAAACACAAGTTATGAGTTTGCATAATCCTTCATGTCACTGAACATACAATTATTTCTGCAGCCTTCTCATTCACAGGCTGTCCATCCTTGCGTGTGCGGGTCATTATGAATAGATCTGCCCTAGTTGGCTCACTCCCATCAGGCCTTTTTGCTCTCTGTGCTCACATAAACAGAATTGATTGAAAGCACTACAGCATGCACAAGAAAATATATAACAAGCATCAAGTAATAAATTTCAGTGTTACCTCTTCCTCACGTAACCTCGCAAAGCTCTTTGAGCCAGAAGTGTGGTAAACCTTCTGATTTGCAAGGTTGGCCCTATTTTTTTCACAACGCAACTGCAAACACCATCACAAGTATCAAGTTCTAATGTCTTATATATTCATGATGGAATGTGTTTAAGGGTAAATCCAAAAATCGTTGCTGCTGATACCTGGAACTCCTCAGAGTTCCAATAGGACACAAGAACAGGCCATTGATCTGGAAGGACTCTTTTATCACGGAGTATGAGACGTTCTTCATCAGTCTTAAAAGGGTAATAATATTCAGCCTTCAATCTCGCCTTAAAGTTCCTCCATTTGTTTGCAATAGATTTCAATGCCCAACCTCTGCATATCTCGTTGATGTCAAACTTTGTCTAGCACATAAAGAAAAAAGAAAAAATTAGATCATGAACAATAAATTAACGAAAGGACAAAAATGGAGGAGCAGGAGGAATGGTCATGAAGGAGCAGGAGTAATGGTCATTTTCCAGTAAAGAACAAGGGCAATGCTAAAAGACATTAATTGTGTTTGCCACAAATGGAATTGGTGAAACTTCGAAAGGTTTAGTGAAAATTATACCATCTGAAAAAAATCAATTGCCACCCATTCCACTATTAGCACATACAACTCATGGTTTTTAGCATTATTAAAAGAACAAAGTGTTTGCTTATGATAACGTACTTGGACAAACAGCCACATTTCTTCTTTCTTCTCTTCCGGCATTGCATGCCAATCAGGAATGCTAAGGGGGCACATCTTACCATTTCGTGCTATAATTCCCAAGAAAGATGCCAGTGTAGATGCTTCAGCGCCTATGGGTTGCCCCAGTGAATTAATAGAGACATGAATACGCTCTCCATCGGGCAAGTCCCATACAGCACGGCATCGTGTCTGGCCTCTAACTCTCTTTTTCTTTACACGCTGTAGTGACTCATTCGGTTGATTTTGGCTACCTGAAAGCTCATGATGCAGTGAATGATTAGGGGGCATTTGAATTTCAGCTCCAGGATCCACAGAGTTTTCCTGTACATGCGTCCTGCTCATGTAACTATCATTTCCAGATGGCATGTATAATTTTCCTGGAAAAAAAAATACCATCAAAACTTTACGAAAATAAGGCACAATATATATCAGTGAAAACTAAGCTTTGCAACCAGATATCCCAAGAAAGTTCAATTCTGGAAAGAAAGAAAATACATGGTATAACATGTTAGAAAAAATAGTGATGCCTAGGCAATTGATTATCTACCAGTTGTGCATTTAAACAAGATATCGTGAACTATGGGCCTGTTCTACAATCTGTTCCATATCAAATAATCATTATCAGGGAAACAGGTACAAGAAGTTCAATTCAGCAAAGAAGATAATACACGGTACAACATGATAGAAAAAATCAGTGAAACCTAAGCAATTGATCATGTACCACTTGTGCATTCAAACAAGACATCATGAACAATCTTACTAACTGTCCTATCTTATCCTCTTTTTATTTTATTTTTTTCCATTTTAAATTCAGTGATCCGATATTTATCGTTAGAGAAACAGCTACAACACATAAAGAAATTAGGAAGATACATAAGAAGTTGAAAAGGGATCAACCAGATAAAATAGAACAAAAAAACCAAGGTATTGACCATAATATTTCCAAAAAATTTCAGCAGCATGCATGCTTTTGTACTTAACAAGTATTAACTATGTTGTGCCTAAAAAGAAGAAAACACATACAGGTCCATATGCTACATAAATCTATTCTAGCTGAACCTGATGCAGTTGTAGGCAACAGATATGCAACAAGAAAGCAGCAGCAAGGAGAATTAATTGTCATTTGCTGTCTTCTTCTTCTGGTCAATTCATTGCTTATCTTTAGGAGTTAAATTCTTTAGAAATTTGGGAGTTTATTTTGCAAAGTATGTTAGATTCTTTGCGGGGAAACTCTTATTTGAGTAGGCTTTGTGTTGTTTGGTTGTAATCTCCTATATAAGGATAAATATATTTTTCAATGAAATCATTGAATGTTTAGTACCAAAATGCTGTAGGAGTGTTGTGAGGGCCTCTTGAGGAAATGTATACTTTCTTACACTAACACAACAGTGTCCTATAAGAAAGGCAAGAGCTGGAACAAAGGGAATTAGTCCTGTTTATAGATTTACAATGAGATCTTATTCTCAAGGATATAGCAAAATAATACTTATGGAAAGGCAATACGCAAAAAGTGTACGTGTGGCAAAAGAATGGACTATAAGCAGATGGCAAATTGGGTGAGCAAATAGAAAGCTTTTGATGGTTTATAAGAATTTTGTCTTACGATGTTAGCAGATTACAAATGGATTGAAAAATCTGAAATCTTTTTTGAGAATATACAAATTTAGCAATATGCAATATCCTTGTTTTGCCAAAAACACCAATATTATAAACCTACAAGATATGGTACCTGCATTTTGGACATCTAAACTGGCCAAATTAGAAGAAGGTTGGGGCTGCCAAGTTTTTGCACAGCGCTGATGTGATTCATTAATTTGGCTATTAGTTTGCGGGGTGGTTTGTCGTGTTTGAAACTGGCTTCGGGTGACTGGGGGATCCATTGGCAACCTCTGGGAAGCACGTTCAATGAGTGTCGAACCATGGTCCATTGGTGATGGGATGGAAAGATCTCCTGTAAAAGAATAGCCAACCTAATGTGTTGGAGCTGAGGAATCGCTATGTTATGGACTTGATGCAAAAAGGATCAAGTACACAGATTTTGACAAACTTGAAGAATGAAATACCTGCATCATCAACATCATCAGCATGTAATTGAGGATGTACAGGGCTGATTCTCAGCTGAGATTGCTGCATATTATATGAGCTACGTTGACGCCGTTGTTGCTTGGAACTGGATACTCCACACACCAATTGGGCCGTTGCAACCCTTGCTGCATCTCTTTTTGGCTTCACAGAGACATCCTTACTGGTTGCTAATTTTGATTGTCCACCAAGAAAAATAAACAATACTTCATAATTGATAAATGCATGCAAACAACTTGAAAGAAAAACCTATATTAACTTTGCTTGATGGATAAAATTACAAACCTCAATCACCTGAAAAAAAAAAATTCACTTGAGGCTAGCTCAAATGGTGTGTGTTGTAAAACATGAGGTCAAAAGAGAGAGGGAGGGAGGGAGGGAGGGAGGGAGAGAGAGAAACTTTTACTTTGATCGACAATCTGCTTTCAATTGTATGCTTCTAGTAAACACAGTTAAGAAATCTCTCTTAAACTATCAATACTCAAATTCATTATACAATCAAGTTTTGTAATCAAATGACTAACTATAGTAAGAGATCAATTCCACTAATTTAACAAAACAAAAAGAATTAACATATGAAAATATAGAGTATAGGAATGGATGTGATAAAGAAAAAGAAAAGAATTGTCAGATATCATCATTTAAGCACCACCAATAACAATCGACACAAAAGTGTTCCTACTGCTGTAACCAAATAAAGCATTAGGTATTTACCTTTTTTAACTGGTCTCAATCAAGCAAAGAACTCTACAGCTAGCATCCAAACTGGTATATCTATAATTAATTACCCTACACCATACATGCCAAAGATAGGAAATAACTCGGTTAATGAACCACTAATCAAATTCTCCCATCCATTTGACATTCTTGAAGCCATTAGTTTAACCTCACTTCATTCATATCACCCCTCTGTTACTTAAAAGAACGTACTAGATAATGTTTATTACAACTAATTCTATGTCAAGGCTTGCTTCCTCAATAATGTCAAAAGTCAGTGAATGCACCTCTCATGAATTGGCACTTCCTTACTATAAAGGTTTCTTTACTATTATCATTTTGATAGAGCAGTAGTGTGTGACTCTAAAAATGAAATGCCACCATATCCATTAACAAATTCAGACCATCAATAAGCTTCCAATATCTTTACATCTACTGTGACCTCTATTGCTGCCATAATTTCTGCACATCCATCAACTCTTTTCATTTAAAAAAATCTAAAATATATATAAAAAAAAACTTTCCACAAAGCAGAACATTGGTGCAAACAGAGCATAAATTTCTCGATTCTATTTCAAACTCTTGCACCAGGTAAAAGAATGGTCAGTTTTGTCTACATCAAATGTAATGTGAAGAACTTGTGTTGGATGCAACTGCGAATTATATATGTTATCCAGCTAACGACCATAGACATTATTGCAAAAGAAAAATAGAGCCCAAACTCAAGAATTGCAAAAAATAATTTTTTTCTATTTCTAGTTATGTGGTTAATGTGCAATACGTCAATACCTCCAAAATTACTATTTGTGTCGGCCTGTAACTGTGAGAATTGTGGTGGTTGATTGGTGCTTGGTTGAGGCTGATGCAACTCACGAGGTTGTTTGTAGTTTGAGGGGGGCACATTAGAATGGAGACGGCCTGGGCCAAAATCATCATTTTGCACTCTGCTAGGATTGCATATACTATTCTCCATTAAAGAAGCATCGTGTGTATCACGAAAACGTTGGTTATAGCTTAATGGGGGCACCTGAGAATGTTGCAGACTGGCGCCAAAATTATCATTTTGCATTTGGCTCGGGTTGGCAACAGTATGATCTACAAAAGAAGCCTCCTGTCTACTATGTCTTATAGCCTGATCAATAAAACCCACCAAGTGGGAGAGTCCTATTGGATTAAAAAAGAAAATCAATTAAAACACAAAACAAATATCTAAACAATGTACATCACAAAATTTTTCACACAAATAATATACATCAAATGCACACGTGTTCAAGAATAAAATCATAAAAGAAGGATTACAAACATGACGCCCCAAAAAATTGATTTTGCTGCACATAAAAGTAACAGCAGTCCACTTTATGACATCCAGCTTCATCAGTAGCTCCACAATTTAAAATTTATGATGATTGAGCATGCAAAATGAATCTGATATTTTATCCTAATGCAAAAGAACTAAGACCAGCGACTTAGCACATATGCAAACCCTGCTGCAAACATAAGCATGAACAGAGATCTATCATTGTTCAACAACGTACCAGCTAAATGATTATCTGTGCCAGACTGCATGGTAGAAAAAAGTGGTTGCCGGCTTGGCTGAGGCTGAAATGATTGATGTGGCAAGCTGCTGCTTGATGGTTGTACCTGAGGATGGGTTTGGCTAATGCCACAAGTACCTTTCTCAACCTGGCTGGCTTTGCCTGTCAGGGTGGTATCCCTTATAACCTCCTGTCTGCCATTCCGTGTAATATCATCTCCAGAAGGCACTAACGAAGCCCCACAAAGTTAGTCAACAAAGAACAACTATAAATCTTATTCCTAATTATAGGATAAATTTGATTGCAATAAATGGTAATTAGTAAATAAAACTTACTCTCCATAATCTCTTACTACAAAGAAATACAAAAAGAAGAAGTAATTAACAAAAGTTTGTGATGCAAGGTCACTTTCTTCAATAATATAACATGAACATATGATATTATATACTTAGTTAGTGGGATCATTACATTATAAGCTCAACCAACTTTTGAATTGTCTTTGCATTAGGTGTTTATACCAACAACAAACATCAAATGAGCATGGAAACTAAAGCAAAGAAGTAAATATTTGAAATTCTAATCTTTCCGAGGAGAGTCAAAAACAAAAGTAAATGAAGACTGACATCCTAATGCCTGAAGGTTTTCCAGTAGCTATTCAACTCATGTTGCTTCAATATTATAAAAGATGTTGATTCCCCCGGTGCATAAAGTTCAAAACTGTCACTTTTTAAAATAATGATTTGACATACACCAAAAAGAAAGAAGGAAATAGAAATCTCAATTTAACTAAAAATAAATGAATACATCATAAATATATAATTAACACAGTTTCCATATGCCGTAATAATGTGGGGGTGGCTGAAAGCAGCAGTATTATAATCAATATCTACATCAAGGATGGAATTTCAGATAAACATTGAAAAAAGAGCAAGATATATAAACTCACTCATTAACAAGAATATAATTTCAATTAACAAGATGATCAACCGTTAAAGGCTTCTACTGAACTGCTAAAGTTATCACCACACCACACCTAAAAAAATCAATTCAATCTGTACTAAGGAAGACAACTAATGAATGGTGCATTGCCACTAGTCCTCCTATGTTTAAGCTTTGCACTAAACTGTTGGAGCTACAATAGCTCACAGCAATATTCTGTAATTTACCTCCACCTATTGCAAACTAAGTAATATAAGCACAAACAATGCAAGAAGTGCTGTTTGTGATCTTAAATCACTAGAATGCATGCTTCTGAGACCAATACAGCAACACAAGAAATGCATTGTCAGATTAATGAGTTTTTAAGTTAAGCCCACCCTTGCTTGAAAGAGTAAAAATGATGCCATGGTAATTTACAAGCAACAAAAGAGTATGTTAATGGTCGTATTAAGGAACTACATTCTACCACATTAATAACTAGTCATGAATATAAAAGAAATGGTTCAACATTTAAAGCGTTGAAAAATAATGCTACTTTTGAACCAGAAGCAACAGTCAAAAAACGATGCCTGGGGAACAAGTTCAGACTTTCGAATAGAATTCAAAGTCAGAAGAATCCTGGCTGCAGTTCTTTATGCTATTAACATAAAACTAAACCTAATTTTCCTCAGGACACTTTGGAAAATGGAATATATCAGGTGAAAGATAATTGCTTGAATTATTCCTGTTCAGTGAAATTTTTCTTCATCCTTTTCTCCACTTTCATCTTTCAGTCCATATTAGAGTTTAGTCATATCACTGTAAATAAATTAAAAAAGCAAACAGACATGACATACAATCAATAGTTCTCAGAGATGATGCTCAATCAATCTGTGAGGCAATCTACAGAAGTCATTCAAAATGATGAAATATAAAACCAGGCAGTGAAAAAGGAAATTCAATGAAAAACAAAATTTAGATATTCCAACTAATTTTTTAGTTTCTGCTAAATAACATGTAAAACAAAAGGTCCATGGACCAATTCCACCTGACAATATATATACACTTTACCAATAGTTTACTATAAATAAAAAAAAAACTTTACCAGTAGTTTTTCCTGCTATTTCGCCATGAAGGCCAGCTGCAACCCAGTACTTCTCGAACTTCTTCTTAACCCGCTTCATAAGGTATACAATATAATCACCCTTCTTATTAAACTTCAGACAGTTCTGCCAAATGTACTCCACATCCTTATATAC
>CAODLS010948764.1:0-10086 GCA_948243855.1 Flueggea neowawraea | reverse complement strand
CTCCGCCACAAGTGAGGGCATCTAATAAAATTTAATGAGTTTTTTTTTCTAATTTTGTTTAAAATTATGTGATGTAATTACTAATAGAATAGTTAATTTGTTAAAAAATTATTAAAAAAATCTTTGGAATAAAATGTATTATTGGTATTATAGTTAATTATTGAATATAACAAAATTTACAAACCAATTGACGGGATAAAATAACGGATTAAAAATAAAATTTTGAAAAAAAAAAAGAAAACAGGAAACCGAACCGAAACCGAACCGGCGGTTAAACCGGTCAAAACCTATCAAAACCAAACCGAACCGAACCGAAATCGGACCAAACTGTGAAAACTACGGTTCGGTTCCGGTTCTTATATTTGACAAACCGGAACCGCCGGTTCCAAAACCGGCAACAAGTCTACTACCATCTACCCTGATAGCTGAGTGTTACCATTACTCTGGTAACTGAGTTCTCACTATAGTATACCAAATGTTACGTTTACCCCCGTAATGTGGGTGTCCCATATCGAAGTATTTACCGAAAACATGTTGAATTGTTTATTCAAAAATATTCAAATTATTGAACGAAGTATTTATACCAAAATACAATCACTTTCAGACAAAAGGTTTACTACAAAAAATCCTTTTATTTACTTCAAAACAAAATACTTATCTCATAAATAAGTTTATTTCAAAACAAACCATTTGTCTCGAAAGATATTTTAAATCCCAAAAGAATAATTTCCACAACATATACTTTGAAATCCATAACAGAATATTGTTATCAAAAATAAAATAAATATTAAGACATAATATTTATTTTTCAAAAACCATCAAAATTCCCAGACAAAATTTAATTTCTATAATAGACGTTTTCACATAAGTTAAATTTTAGGATTTACCGATTCTTTAGAAATTTTCAAATTTCATGTAGGGGTTCTGACACAGGAAAAATGATATAGGTCTAAGAGGCACAACCTATGTGTCTGAAGATGTCATTTCACTCATCTGGAGAATCCAAACTGAATGGCTTAATCTCATACCACCGATGTCGGCTTACCTCGCTGACTAGGATACGAAGCTGAAACAATTATTACAAGATAATTTTCAAACTGTGTTAATATGACAATACTGAATGCATCGTATGCAGATGCAGACTCAAACCCTCATAAATCTATTTCGGTAAAAGATCCAACACTGCTACCTTGAAAGTCAAACATCTCGCAAAATTATAGTTTGGTCCTCAACCTCTGTAAAATTATGCTTTAGTCCTCAAACATTTCAAGATTTCTCAATCAGTCCTCAAAGGGTCCTAGTAGTCATCTAAGTAGTTAAAATCTCCTAACTCTTAGAAATCACCAAAATATGAAAATTACATCTTTTGTACCCCAGACCCATGGCTTATTCAAGTAACACTTTGTGCTTACTCGAGTAACACTTTGTACTTACTCGAGTAATTTAAAGCATGACTTATTCGAGTAATCCGAAGCTATGGCTTGCTCGAGTAACACGAACTGCTTACTCGAGTAACACACTTGCCCATAATTTTTTAGAATTTGATCCACCCGATTTCACCAATAGAAATCATGTCTAAACACCCACATTGACCATAATCAACTTCTTGAACATTAATCTATGATTGAATCTATCATAACAACTTGAACTCATCCGAAAATCGACCAAAAACGAGATGACCAAACCTACTTATGAACATCCTTAATACTTATGATTTCAATCTTAATCTAAGTTCTTTTAGACACCCAAAGTCACGATCCAACAACCCCAAACCATCTTTATAACAGAATCATCATAGAAATGAACATATGAACATTCTACCCAAAACCCTAATATGAAATCTTGAACAAATGATGAAATGAGAGGTATGGAAGTACAATCTTACCTCAAGAGACGACTAGGAAGGATAGAGAACAACTGGAGATGATTTCAGAGTGAATGAGAGTGATTTGAGTGAGAAATGAGAGTGCAAGGCTGAAAGATTCGAGTGGGGGTATATATAGACCCCTGTCCAAAACAACAAGTCGTTCATCCAAATTGCATAGCTCACTTGAGTGACAACCCAACCTTACTCGTGTAACACCCCTCTTACTCGAGTAATACCTCTTCTTACTCGAGTAAGATTTTCTTAGAAATTTATCTGAAGTTCAGCTTACTCGAGTAACACATGGCTTGTATCACTCGAGTAACACCCAACCACTTACTCGAGTAATCCATTACCCATTTCACTCGAGCAACACTTTCACCTTACTCGAGTAACTCCTTTCTAAAATCATTAATCAACCACTCAACACTCTAATCATGAAAGATCGAACCAAGATCAACTTAACCCCAATTTTTTTGACAAATTGGCATCCTCAACGTCTTCAAGCACCAAATGCTGGGACGAAAATCGATCGAAACAAATCAGGACTGATCAAAACGCTATAGAAGACACGTCAGAAACGGGAGGGGTATTACAATAGGCTTCCATAATGCAAGATCAACAACAATATCCTCTTCACTTAACTCAACACGTGCCTTATTTTCACTCGATTCACCGACATTAATTTCAAATTGAACAACTATATTATGATAATTTGATGAACCATCACTTCCACTTGTCAATGGTCTCTTAATTCTTTCAAAATATTTAAATATATTTCTTGTTTTTAATAAAAAAAATACTTCAATTAATAAATTAAGTCCATCCAAGTCCAACAAATTCCAAAACCTAGCAATAGCAATTAATCTACACAAATCAAATAATATATTGCAGCAATTTAAATTTTCACAAAATAGAAAAAGTACAAACCCAATTGAAAAAGAGATCAATAAAAAGAGTGAAGTTTAGGGCAGTTACAAGAAGAAAACCCAGTTGAAGGGAAGTGGTGCAGTGGTGGTGGGTATGTTGTGAGAGCAGCGGCGACAGCGAAGGGCACTAGTCACAGCGAATGGCGAGCATAAGAAGACTCTTCTCCCTTTGCCAAAGAAACCCATGCAATGCAATCCCTAGACTTGATTCAATTCTAATCTCTGTTTTTTTTTACTTTGCTGGGACCAAAACGACGTCGTTTTGGTCCCAGCTAATTAAAAAAATAAAGGGCCAAAATGTCGAGAATTTTAAATAAAAAAGCGTCGGGGAGAGGGGTTGTCTTCAACCCCTCATTCGACCTAATTGTGCCCCCTCTCACCTGTAAGTGAGGTAAGGGCACCATTAAAACCAGGGACGGACGAACCCTCTAATAAGGGGGTTCCGGCCAACGACAGGTCTCCCTCCGTACCTGGATGCAATACTCAAAAGAAATAGTTTACTATAAAGATATGAGTTCGTAGTATTCTAGTCCAAGTGGTAAGGGTGGCTTGCCTGAAAATTTGACATATCGGGTTTGAAATTTATTGGATTTGGAGGATAGTGTAGATCAAACTAATTTTTTTTCCAAAAAAAAATGAAGATGTATTAATAATATATTTACTATTTTATATATTTAACTCTTAAATAAATGTATTATTTTTTCTATTTTTTATAATATAATATACTTTTATAATACACTTTTATAATCTACTAAAAACAAACGTTCATAATTTATATTAAATTATAGCCTGGCAAAAGAAAAAATAAAAAGTGGAGATTGATCAAGTAGTTGTGGTGTTGTGGGCGATGGGGAGAAAAGAGTTGGGTCAAGATTAGAGTTGTTTTCATAACTTATAGCCTGTTTAGCTTATTGTTGGCTGAAGTAAGCACGAGGTCAACCACTAAAGTGTGCTCTTTATGTCTATCTCCACTTGAATAAATTTTCACTTTAACTTTTCCTAACTTTTATATCAATATCTATGCAGCTATATGCACAATATATATTTTAGTTGCATTGGACACGTTTTGTAGCACTATTTTCAGTATTGATCTTGCGTTTTTTTTGTAGTTGAACAATGTTTTTTATTTGGTTAATTGTTTTACATTTATTTTTTTTACGTACGTATAAGCTTAGTATATGTGTGTGTAGCCCTTGCCCTTTGTACATATATTTCTTCAATTTTTTATATTAAAATTAAAATCATATTACATATTAAAATTATTTAACATATTATAATTTTAAAAGAACGTTTCTATTTTCTATTAATCTAAAAATTCTTTCTATTATTCACCACTCAATTCACTAAATACAATACTTATGATTAGGTCATATGTAAATTTCCATTTAAAGTTGGTCACGTACAATTAAAATTCTTTGTAAAAGAAGAAATGATTGGGTTGGGTGCAACTCGAAAAAATTTGGCTAACAATGCATGGGAGATTGGTAGTTAACCCACCGAAAGTTGATATTACGTAAATGAAGAAAAAGATAAATGACGAACAGATTTGGAAATTTGTATGCACAACACAACAATTAATCATATAGTTATGAATACGCAACACATAACATACGTAAGTTTGATAGAAACCTAATTATCTTGACCATGATTTGGAAACTAGGACGTCGTCCTTTGCATGAAGGAAAAGTATATGATCAAATTATTTCATGGGACTTGGAGAACTCATTTGTATTGTTTCCATGTGGGGTTTTGATTTGTCTACTTAATAGTGTTTGAAGATAATTAATGATATTTTAACACAATGTTTAAAATTTTTATCACAACATTTAAAATTCAATATAAAATAAGTACAACGCTTGATTTTATTATCACTTTTTAAATTTTAATAAAGCCAAAGTGTTTAATAACATTTTTTAGCATAGTGTTTGTTAATGCATGCACCTTTTAATGGGTTTGACTCATCAAAGCATTATTGGGTATTTATGGTCAAATTAAAACAGCAAAAATTAGACTAATTTCGGATACTTACGCTACCATCTTCAATAGTTCATGACTTGATGCCAAGACGTGACATTAGCTTTGAGTTTTTGATTTGGATTGAGAGAAAGGTTAAGATAAGGAAGCATGCTCTCTCTAAATATACACGAGCCTCACTTTTCACAAAGATAATTATTTATATTTGAAATTAACACTTATATGTATATTCGAACAACAAACAATTTTAACAGCCCCACCAGCACGATCCAATTATGACTAAACTTTACCGCTACAGAGAATGTTTGGTCGCTATTAAATTGCCTAATTCTTCGTTTATCGTTTTCACTGTTTTAACGATATTGATCTGTTTAGGTTTTGCCGACTACCTCTTTATAATGTAAATCCTTTTTCATTTGTTTGTTTGTTTGTTTGAACGGTGCTTTATAATATAAATCCACATACTCTTGCATGTCACAAGCAAATATGAAGTGACTTTCTATATTGCATCTCAATAAACTAAAAGAGGACACAAACATGCTTAAGCTTGATTGAACTTGTAGGTTAAATCAATCTATCTGACTTAACTCAGGACTTGCTAGACTTAATTTAGGGCTTACTTGGTTGGAGTGGGTAGAGAGGAGAAATAAGATATTTTGGAAGTGGAGAAAAATCTTTACTTGATAGGCTAAAGAAGTAGGAATTTATAAAATAACTTCTTGAGGGGATAAAAAAGTCCAATTTGTTTAGGAATCAACATTGTATATTTATGGATATATCTTCAAAATACATTTTTTAGAATTTTTATTTATTCTAAAATATATAATTTATATCATAAATAATTTTTTGATTGAAATATATAGATCAATTTTTTAAATTTACAAAAATATATATTTAAAAAATTTCAACATATATTATATATAAATATTTTTATTTAATTAAATAAATTGATTTTCATGAAATTTTAAACATTATTTTTCATTATAGATTTGTATGAACCACAAATATTTTTACTTGTTATGAAAAATATATTTCATGTAATTTAAAAATATTTTTTTTTATTTATCCTTTTTCCTATTATTCATTAAATTTAATAATAATAATAAATATATTATTGATTTTTTAAAACAATTTCTTGATAAGTACAGTTTTTACCAAATCAAAATATAACTAAATACATTTGTACATTAATTTTTAAGAAGTTGAACCAAATTTTTTCTAAAGAAAATAAATGTTTAACTAAACTTTGGTAGTTTTTTTTACGGGACTTTGGTAGCTTTAAACTTAGTGGAGAAGTATACTTTTGACATTCCACTTTTTTTTAAACAAAATTAAATCTTATTCTATAATCAAGATTAAGAGTTTATTTTAACATTTATGAGATTTAAATTTGAAACCTTCATTAAATGTTTTTCGGTATTTAATATTGAGATCTTATAATTAAAATTTTCAGTTGCATTAGTTTTGAAAAACATTAGAATTTTCATCTCCTAATATTTAAGATAATTATTTTATGAAAGACATCGATATTCGTTCGTCTAAGTGGATGAGAATTTAAATTCCTTAAATAATCACTCAAATTCCAATATTCATAGAACTTATGTTGGATTGCACCCACTTATGGATGTCCACAGTATGGAAAAGGAGACTATACAAATCATTCCAGCCTTTTTTAAAAGAAAAAAAATTATGGAAGACAACGACCTTATAAATTGACTACCTACCAATGGTTGCTCCTTTATAGTCGACTTAGGAAAGATCCAACCCCTCCTAGTGGCTGCTACACAAGAATTACATGTATAACTTTATATTCAAATTCAAAGCCCCAACTTTTTAACCACGCAATTAAAAATGATTAATAGGTTAATCAGGTCGTTGCTAGGAAAATAATATCTTCTTCATAAGATCGTGATGTAGCTGTTGAATTAATTAACAATCACCTCTCCTTAGTCACTACAAATTTTCTTGATAAGGATACGTGTTGTATCTTCAGAGGGCGTAGAAGCTCACTACTCATCACCACCAGCATGGTCCCTCACACATGCCCCTCATTAAGTCAATAACAAAACCTTCTTTATTATTAATCTAACTCAAGTTAATTATCAGTCATAATCAAACTCAATTTGATTATCAGTCATAATCAAAAGATGCTGCTGACTTTAAGTTTTTTATACATTTTAATCTATTTTTTTTAACTCTAAAACCACTTTAATTCCATTAAATTCAAACGTATTAGTTACTTAAGAGCTCATTTAAACATTCACAACTTAACAATTTTTCATGGAGAGACCAAAGTTAGTAGGCGTCTAGCCTATAATAACAATAGTGTATTTCCTCTCTAGATATGTGAGGAAGGGGGGCCTCATTCTTGCTTCATTTTGATAGGACACCATTATGTTCTCTTCAAGGTTAGTAGAACCCCACTATTTTTAGTTTCTTTTTCTCTTTGTTTTTGCAATTGCATAGATCAAAATCCACTTCGAATCTTTTTGTTTTGTCCATTCAAAAGGGCAAGGAAAGGTTCTTCCCCTAAACCTCTAGAGTTGTTATTTGTACCAGTCCTTAATCACGATTTAAGCAATGGGGAGCATCTTCTCTCTTTGTGATTCTCAATTTCCCATCTTTAATCACAGATTAAAAAGCTGATTTAACTACCTAAGTTCAATGAATTCAGGGTTTTTTCCATGCTCATGTTATATAACTACTTTAGTAATTTTCATTTAGTATAGTGGAACTTACACTGCTAACCTTTTAAATTCCGAGACAACAATCAGATTTTATTCGGTAATTATATGCATGAAGCAGACACATAGGATAGAATAAGATATGTGAACAAACTTTTAATTAGAACATTCGTAAGGGAATCTCAACTTGTTCAAGAGGTGTCCACATGAAGGGGTCAACCTCCATTAGTGAGTGGATGGTGATGGGGCTTAAAATAGTGAATGTTCTATTGGAGTCAATACTCCTGGACACGATTCCTTAATCTCTCTTTCAACAAGGTTCACAAAGCTAAAACCAAGTTTCATCAACACGACTTTTACCCACCTGAGAGGAGAGGACCATATTAGCACACACTGTGACACAGCCCATTAATGGGCCTCCAATATTTGATGCACACATTTTGAAAGGGAAAGCAGAATCTTCCAATCATATTTGCCTCGCAACTGAAGAACTCCATCTCTACCTACCTACAGTTATTGGGTCTTTTTGGGGATGATTGGTAACGACAATGTAAAGGAAAAGTGTGTTTGAATTTTACTTCGTTAACCTGAGAGAGAGATCTTTGGTGTCCCACTCACAAACATTCAAAAAAGAAGGTGGTGCATGTGTGTGTTGCGTGGTCACTTTTGAATCAAAGTGGCCTTTCAGAAAAGTAATGTGTCTGAATGCTGAAGCTGGTCAGAAGAAGCTTGAAAAGAAACTCCTGATTTTTAATTCATGGTGGACCCCAAGTTAGGTCAGGATCACAACTACTTATCTTCTTTCACGTTTCAACTTTCAACCTAACCAGTATTAAAATATCAACACGAAACAAGGATCTATAAATAAAGAAAAACCAAACTATATAATGAAATGAATGCAAGTTCAATCGGAAAAGCTGTCGAAAACTTCTTTTCAACTGCAGTAAAAAAAAAAGTTTTTTTTTGAAGGGAGAAAACTTCTTTTCAACTAGAAGGAGATTTTGGGACCAGTGCTAATAGTACACTAGTATTTAAACATATGAATTTATTCCATAGTTGGTGAAACATGTCAACAGGTGAAAAAAAATCCTACTCCACTCATCCATTAACTGGTAAGAAAATAATTGAGATTCACGTCATGTTCTAGTGTATACCCTTCCCTCACTGAGTTACAATTTATTACTCCCAATGTGCACGATTGGAATGCTGTGGTGGACATGATCAAGTCAGCACTACCATGTAAAAGATCTATACAAGTCCCTTTGCTAATTGAATAAGATAGAAACAGATAGCAAAGTGGCACAAGGGATGCCATTCAAAGTGCGGAAGCAAAAAACAATAGTCAGGGAGCTAACCGGACAATCCTCCACTCCCGCTTCCCATTGATCTCTTGAGGAATGTATTGAAGCCTGTGAAGAACATATATTAGCAAGGAGGAAAACAAACAGTCGAGCACATTGATTAAACAAAATTACGTTCCTGTTTATTGTTCACAGCCCTTGATCTCCAGAAGCCAACAAATTTGAAGTTCCAGATTGTCAAATAAATCACTCAATTCTTCGATAAAATGACATGTTTAATTTATGTAATGCTAGTTAATTCCATTCTATCTTGTTTATATTGATTAATCATAAAAAAATCATTTTCTGGCGATTTCAAAACATCATGAATGAAATGCAACCCAAGTGCACATGACAAAAAAATTAAAACCGTGAAGGTTAAATTTTACAATATGAATACAAAATGATATTTTTCCTGTAGAAGGCTAGGACTAGAAACAACCTAGAAGAGGAAACAAAGAGGCAGGAGGAGGGTTATTTCTAAGAACAGATCCGCACAGAACTTGGATTTGTAAGGGTCATTACTTGACCATTGTAATTTCAATAACACGGGCAAAAAGAGAAACAAGTTCAAGCATATGTCATTAACACAACCATGAGGCAAGAGTGCAAGAATCCGCTTGGAACTTCCAACTGGTCCAGGATGCAAGTCAAGCCAGTTCGGAAATCAGTGGTACAACCAGATCCCATTCTCATTCCTTAAGAATAAACTAAATAGAATTGCTAGAATGCAACATAAAATTACTGATTTAGAAATTGATTAAAATGTCTCCATTCGGCTTTTGCAGGTAGGACTGTAGTTGATACAAGTCGAGCTGAGCTTTAGCATATCTAACTCAGCTCATCTGATAATTGATTTTAAATTTTGTTTGAACTTGACTCATTTACTAAATAAGCTGATTTCTGATATATCCAAATTGGACTCTTACGCGTAAATGAGTTGTTCATGCTTAGTGATAAATTCATCTAATCAACATATTGTAGTAAAAAACTAATTTAATCGTTTATTATACAACTGCTTAAAATAATTAGTTTTTTTTTTTCACTTTAAACATACATATTGAATTTAAATCTAAATTACTATTAAGTGTAATATTCGAGCTTGTCTATGAGGCTAATGAGCCAAGTTTCCTAATTCAAGTGTCGCTCACTTATAATGGAGTTTCAAAATCAAGTTCAAACTTAAACTATTTATTTAGTCAAGTCAAACAATGAACTGCTTATGAGCAGCTAGCTCCCGTATTTGCAAGTAATAAGCATAAAGAGAAGGGAATGAACATAACCTATCATGCAAC
>CAODLS010948759.1:0-11710 GCA_948243855.1 Flueggea neowawraea | reverse complement strand
TTGCTCACTTTTGGTTTGTCCTTGGATGAATGAATCCACTTTAAGGATGAGACAAAATGTTAGTACAAACAATATATATATAGGCATGAAAATTTTGTAAGGAACCATGATTGAGTTGCATAGAACACGTCTTAACTTATTATAAGCCAACAAACAAGAAAAGAAATTATGTACATAGTTTATCGTCATTTCGGACTATGCATCGGGACACATGTAAGAGTTCAATCTCTTCCCATAGACCACAAGTGGTTTGTGCAAATAAAGCACAAAATTAATAGCACCACATGAATTAATATAAGAGAATGTATATAAGCCACATCATGCATAAAAGAAAAAAAAAAAGGATCAAAACTAATAACACCATTCCCCGACAACAGTGTCATAAACTTGATCAGATTCTCCTTAGTGCATGAGAGTCGGTGTAGTAATAAATGTCACAATGACCAACATTGCATATACACGAGCATGCATCACATAAGATATGCATATTATTTGCATTGATTTGGCATTACATACATCATACTCCCATTTGTCGATATGGTTTGAGAATATTTTAGAAAAACTTACGAGAGTAATAAGGGGTTTATCAGTAGGGGAAATAGCATTCAAAAGTCAGTTACTTATGAAAGAGAGTTAAATCGATGATTTCATAATTACATCTAGATAAATGTATAAATAAGTGTTATTATGTTACCTTGAAAATTCTGCAGTTTTTAGCATGCTTAGGTGTAAAAAACATAGGAAATGGAGCATATAAGAAGAAGAAAAATGGAAGTTTCGGATTGGACCAAATTAAGCATATCGCCACCTCGTGCTTAAAATAAAACATGATAAATATGAAGTTCAACAAGGATAGAACATTCATTTCATGCTCAGACCACTAATTGAGAGAAAATAAAAGGGAAAATGAGATAAAAAAGAAGAACATATTTGCTTAGCAAATTTGATAGGAACTGTAGAACTCGTTGATCATGCGTTTACTGCATCTTAGGAATTGAGTACGTGATTTTATCCTTTATTATCTATTTAATATTCATTAAAATATGAATTTATAGGTCTGAATGTTATATGAAGGGCTTAGAACACGAATTAAGTGTATACTTATATGAATTGGGATATGGGTCTATTTTGCGTCAAGATTTCAGTATGTATCACAACCTTGTTTTGAGGTGTTTAGAGACTTATGTAGTCAAAGTGTAGAACATAAAATTTATTTACTTATATGTCTAGTATATCTCTGTAAATTTTCAGAGCCTATATATGAATATAACAAAAATTGGATGCGAATTAGTGTAAACAGGTCTAATCTGGTCGAGGTCGTAGTTCGATATTATACGTAGACCTCATTTGAACAATGTAGAGTTTGATTTTTTGTATAAGTAAACCATTATATGTTTTTTATATGTGGTTTAAATTAGAGAATAAAATGAGTTCATTTGATTGTCGACAAGAGAGGATAATAAAAACTGGCTAGAATGTGTAAATAGACTTTATTTGCATTTTGTCAACTATCATGGAATATCATACTCCTATAAGAGTGATCTAAAAACATATGAGAATTTCTAATTCATACCAAATTGCATGTATAAGTACAAATTAGAAGTGTCGACATTGGAACATGCATAATTCTAGCATCGTATGCATATATTTGTATATATGCATTCTATATTGATATGAAATCGTGTGATTATGTGTATTAGGTGAGAAAGGCTACAGAGAGGCTCTAGAGGTGAGCTAGGAGACTCAGACTTGTTTTGTCTTGTGAGTGAAACCATTACGTGCTTTACGTGTTATATTGTATATTGTCTGATGTATTGGTATTGATATGAGCTGACATAAGATATGTGGAAACATTGTTATTGGTTATTGTACGTGATCTGATTATGTGATATTGGTGAATTCATATATGATACGCACTGAGTATTGATGATAAATGCAGGACACAATATCTAAAATATTGGAAATGCTATTGAGTTATATTGTGTTCTATGTTCTGCATTTGATTTCATATGGCTTAAAAGGAATGGTATGGCCAATTTATTCAGGTATATGAAATTCTATTGGAAATATTGGTTACATGAGAAAGTAGGTGGAACTAATTTTTATACGTAGCTAAAACTCGTATTAGCCACCTCTAGAATCCATTCTACTACATTGGTTATATGATAAAGTAGATGGAACTAAGTGTTTTACACAACTAAAACTCGTATGAGCCACCTCTAGAATCCATTCGACTATATTGGTTATATGAGAAAATAGATGGAACTAGGTGCTATACGTAGCTAAAACTCGTATAAGCCACCTCTAGAATCCATTCACTATATTGGGCTGGCTAGCGATTTACTTGATTTATTTGATGAGACCCACTGATCAATTCTATTGGTATTGAAAAGATCCTTGAGATCTATTATATTGAAAACCCGGGGCAATACTTGACATGTTGGGCCATTACCGAATTAAACGGACTTGCATTGCATGCTCATTGTATATGGATTGTTTGTTATCTGGATTATTTGTTATATAATGGATTGATTGTATGTATTGTACTTTATTATAATGTTTGATATATGTTGGGTTCCTCATTGAGTTGCAACTCATATAAAGCTCAAAATTTGTCCCAGCTTTCAACGATTACCTTTTGAGTCGATTTGCAGGCATGTAGATACACAGAGACAACAGAGGTCGGGATGCCATGATGACTCTCCCTCTCCATAACACATGTGCATATAGAGTTTTGAGGATGAGATCTTAATGCCTCATCATGCATTATATAAAGTCTACTAGACTTGACTTGTACAATATGATGTATATTATATGTTGACGAGCTTTGTTAGTTTTGTTTGTAAATGCCTTGTTGCAACTATTTTGATAGTTTAAACATGAAGAATTTGCTGTAAATTTGTTAGTATATATGAAAATATCGATATATGCCATAGATCATGTCGGTGCATATTGTATGAGTACGGGTGTTACAATAAAATCTTTGGAATATCCCTTGGGATGTCGAATCCACATGGAAAGTGTACTAATTAATGATCAAAAAGCGAAGAAAAGCGATAAAAACTGAGATTTTGAGTTGTGATGGGTTTGATTTTAAAAACATAAAATGAAATAACAAGAAAACAAAAGCGCTTGGATCATTCAAATGCCAAAAAAAATTCTTTTTGCTAAGTCAATGAAATAGTTTTTGGGGTTGAACGTTCTCTCCACAAGACTAACCCAAAGCCTCTATCGAGATCAATCAAGTCATACCTATGCTTCCCAGGTGGGTCCTTTTGGCCACACCTGGCCAAACTAGGTCCATTAAGTCTATTGAGGAATTTTATTGAACACCTCACATGCATAAAATATGTCTATTCTAAGTCATGTAAGTTTAATGCTTGTCGAACTCAATTAGCCTTCATCTTTCGATCCATTAACTAGGTTCATCAAAACTATCATCAAGGTGATCAACCTCAACAACAATCAATAAAAACAAGTCATTAAATCAAATCCAATGGCAAGCATCAAATATAGAATATAAATCACAAAGCCCATTAAGCAAACTCAAAATATTGAACATAAAATACAATACTCATTCATAAATATAGCAACTAGTCATCAAAACTTACAACACAAAATCCAAACTAAAGATCTACACTACCATTGTTTAAAGAAAACAAAGTTAAATACTAACCTCGAGAAGAAAACAACATCAACAAAATAATAATAAGAACTAAAAGCAAAAGAAGAGGAGGATTCCTTTCCGAGACCATAGGTTTCTTCAAGGAACCCCCATTTTTCCTCTTGGCTCCTCTTTTCTTCTCTCAAGCTATTGTAATGAGTGTTTCTTGATCTAAATATCCAAAGATGCCCATAATGGTGTGGAAGAGGTGTATTTATACCCCTATTGGTCCCCAACAAACCCTAGAAATAATCTCCCAAAGATGCTCCTACACATATGCCTTGGTCCCCACTCTTTTTGTCTTAATTCGAAGTTATTTCTGGGCACCTGCAGGATGTCACGACCCGATGGCTGTGACAGCCGTGACACTTTTTCTAGTGACTTTGTGGTGTCAATTTTAGGTGTCATGGTCGTGGTAATTCTCTGCTCCACTTGTTCTTCAAATTTTTCATCCAATCATAAGTCAGTTCAAAGCCTTTTCACTTTGTATCATTTCTCTATCATTTTCAACTCATTTTCTTCAATTTATCTCATTCAACAAATATCACAAACATCATATAAATTTCACCATAAAAGCATGATTTATAGGATGAAATAACCACATTCTTTCTTGATTATCAGTGTAAATTTAGGATACATCAGTATTCGATGAAATTCTTAAGAGGTTTTAAAAGTCTAGTTTAGTTAGGTTTAACCAAAAGAATTACCCTACTAAATATAGACATAGTCTAAATGAACTCAAAAAAGGCTTTAGGCAATTAAAGTGGATAGAACACTAATAATCCCATAAACCCCAGTCATAAATATAGTAAATAGAAGGCTCGGTGTAATATCGAAAGTCCTAACTCTTAATCTCTTATTGGTTGTTTCGAATCAACTTTTATTTTCACTTGCTTGTTCATGTTAATTTCGTGTTGTGTAATCAAAAATACTAAAAACCAAATCGTGGAATTTATTGCTTTTTTTCTTACGAATTAATCACATTTAATACTCGTTTCGTTAGATTCGATAACCTTTGAAATACTTCTAAGATAAAACTACATTAACAACTGGATACTTGAGGGGACTCGACCAATCCCTCACACACATCAATAACCGGATGTATATATGTACATTACAAGAAAATTCTTTGCGATCCTCAAAAGTTGATGGTGATTCTAATAATAATAGGTTTAACATTCACTAGGCATGTATATATTTATATTCAGTCATTCACTAGCTTGCACGAATTAGGTTATTAAATAAATAGTATTGGTTCGAATATGTGTAATTCAGGTGTTGAAGCCAGCAGAGTTACACCTCATAACCAAAAAAAAAAAACTTTTAGAGCTTGTAGCACCAAGGAAAGATTCACGTCGTAGCAGTGTCAGTGATTGTAAGTTTGTAACCATCTTAATTGTTTACCAGAATACAAAAAACGATGTGCTAGTGGCAAATGTAAATGTACCAAAAATAATCTTATTATGGATCCTTACATCGTGTCACTCAAAAAGAAATAGCCTTCAGAATATCCAATTGAACTTGTGATATTTTTACGCTTTTTTGACTTCAGAATTAAGCATTGAAATAAATGGACATGCGGCTGGTAGTATATCCATTTTCCTGCGTTGATTATATTGTTGTTGATAATTGCAAGTGTTTTTCGATTAAAATATATAAAAAAAGAAAACGCATGCATTGAAAATTTTTTAACTGTAGCACAGTGAAGGAAAAAAAATTTATACATTAGGGACTATAAAATCAGTGGCAACTGCTGAGACATTCCAACTATGTTGACTCTTCTCTAACGACCTCTTCATGTTCGAAAGGTCGAGAATTTTATTAATAAAAGAGAAAACAATAAATGTTTACAAAAAGTATGCAGAAGGAAATTTATTTGGACATAGATAGGTTGTAAATATTAAAAATGTTTATTCATATTCATATGTTTCGAGCCGCGTTGAGTTTGTTGATACGATCATCGCAACCTGTAACATCCCGAAATTTTCTCCTAAATTAAGAGCTATGATTATTTTAATTTTTTATTGAAAATTAATTATGGTGGTGTTAAAATGAAATATAAGAAGAATAGTGGTGGTGATGGCAAAGAGGTAAATAAGACAAAAAGTGAATGTAGAACTGGAAGATGAGAAAGAAAGACAAGGGCAAAATTGAAAAAGGGCAAAATTCAGATTTTTTAAAAGAAAGTTTTTATTGATTTTAGTTGATCTCATTTTAATTGAATGTCTTTAAAGGTACTTATTAACAGAGTTACCTAATTTTGGTAAAATTTTGATTGTTTGTAAATCAAAAAACCAAATCACGCTCAATTTGTTTATGAAATCTTACAGAATATCGAACAACTCAACTCATTTATAAAAATAAAATGATACAAGTAACTTAAACAAGCAGTTAGTAACAAATTCAGATTTTTAGTTGGAAGGTCGAATTTTAATTTAAATTTTTTTCAAATAATATATATATATATATATAAACAGAAAGAGGCCGGTGAAACTTCAAAATCAAAAAGTCATTTTTGCCCTCAATTGAAAACAGATAATTTTGCTCGACCGTTTTAACAATATAAAAAACTTTCGGCACTGTTGTAATTGGAATTTAATTTGGACAAAAAAAGGGCATCCACATTAAAATCCGTATGTCACAGAGCCAACATCCAATGATATTAATTATTTTAGATGAAAAATTGATGTTAATTACTACATAATCCTCAACTGTTACTTCCAAGACTCACATATATATTCAAGATTTGTTGTTGAAAATTAAGGATACCGTATATACTGTGCAAGATAACTATTGGCCGAGGGAGATCGGCCGACCACTCCGACCATAGTTAGATTTGCCATTGCAAGTAGCTCATTAATATTGAAGCCGCTAAAGAATCATATATTCGATTTCATGTGGGAACAATTTGTTAATGTTGAATTGGATTTTTCTTAAAGAAAATTGTAAGTCAAACCTTGAAGGAATTGAATCAAGCCAAAGATAGACGGATTGGTGGTGAAATGAGGTGTGCATGAAAGTTGAAGTGTATGACACGGCCTAAGACACAACCGTGTTTTAGTTTTCTCGACAGATGGATGTGGAACTCAGCCCGTGCCTTATACACCAGGACCACGTCTTCATGTCTGATGTGTTTTAAACGTGTTTTAGGGTTTGGGTTGCCCCTAGTTTGGCTTGTATTCCTTATAAACATATAAATAGGTGGTTTGGGATTGTCTTGTTAAGATTGGTGAATGTCTTGTAAGCCTTTTGGTCATTTTCTAAGAGAATAAAGAATAGTTCACTCTCTCTGCTCGTGGACGTAGATCGAATTGATCGAACCACGTAAATTTTGTATTTTTGTATAATTGCTCTTGTTTAATTCTGTGTTCTTCTATCGCTTGTTTTCTTGCGAAGTGGTATCAGAGTCACAGAAGTTTGTTCAGAAACTCTTGGGTTCATTGTACAGAAAGAAGATGTCTTCATATAAATTCAATATTGAAAATTTTAATGGGTCACTGTGGAAACTGAAGATGAAGACGATTCTAGTTTAGCAGGAGGCAATAAAAGGTGTAGAGAAATTACCTGAAGAACTAACAGCGAGGCAGAAAGCTGAGATTATGAAGAGGACACACAGTGCACTTCTCTTGAGTTTGGAAAATGAAGTCTTGAGGGGGGTAGCTAATGAAACTACTGTTGCAGGCTTGTGGAAAAAGCTGGAGAGTAATTATCAGAAAAGATCCCTGTCAAACAAGCTTTATCAGACAAGGCAGCTACATACCTTGAGGATGACAGAAGGGATGCATGTAAAAGAACATCTTGATAATTTTAATAGAATTATATTAGATTTGAAAAGAGTTGTTGTTGAACTTAAGGAAGAAGATCAAACCATGTTTCTGTTATATTCCTTGTTGGATCTTATGATAGTTTTTTTGATACTATAATGTATAGTTGAGACGAAATCTCGATTAATGATGTTAAGGATGCTATGTTGTCTAATGAACTGAAGAGGTCAGTTTCTAGTTCTGGTGGAGACAATGTAGGGTCTGGCTTAACTGTGAGGAGTGGCAAGAATATGAGTAATGGTAGAAACTGTGGATCGTATAAATTTGAGTTGAGATGTTTTGACTATAAGGAGATTAGGCACACTAGGAAGAATTGTCTACATAGAAATAAGAGAAATGTTCAAGAATCAAGGGCAACATTGGTTCAAGAATATTTCTGCAGGGATTTAGGATAATTCTGATGAAGGAGAAAGTAGTGAAGTTTTGACAGTTATTGCATCTAGAATTGAAGATAGCCGGGTTGTTGACACTAGTTCAGCTTATCGCATGATATTTTTCTAGGAAACTGTTTGATTCTTTATTTCTTTTGGAGAATGGAGAGGCAATGTGAAATTGAAAGATAGTGAGAAATTTCATGTCGAAGGTAGTGGCTCGTCATAGATTAAGATGCATGATAGGATGGTCAAAAAACTTGATGCTTGGTATGTCCTGGGGTTACAAAAAAAATTTATTTCTATTGGTGCTTTTGCTAAGCAAGGTTTCGGTTTATTTGGAAGAGGTGGAGAGATTCGGGTGTTCAACGGTTCAGTAGTGATGAAGGGTAAATTGCGGAATGGGATTTATGCCTTGGTTGGTAACTCAATGATTCCGAATGGTGTTATGAATGTTGGAATTTCAACTGTAGAAAAGGTGGGGTTTCTGATCGGAACTCTGGAACAGTCAAAGGTTGATTAACAGATTATAGCAACAAGTGAACCGAAAAAAAGAGCTCTGAATAAGCGTGCAGGAAAAAGGCCTAGTACAATAGGTAGTGAGTTGCAGTCCCTTGATAATGATGAAAGGATGCATTGTGATTTGTTGCTTGGTATGGATGGTAAAGTGGCGAAGCTAGCAAGTGGAGAGAAGTCCTAGCTTGGCTGGGGCTTGGTTCATGATTGCATAGCTTGAGGCCCTTTGGGTCATAGCAGATGAGTGATTCTTTGTTCTAAGTTAAAGGAAGAAACTTCAATTCAAGGTGGAGAATTGTTAATCTTGAATTGGAATTTTCTTTAAGAAGATTGGAGCCAAACCATGAAGGAATTGAATCAAGCCAAAGAGGGACGGATTGGTGATGAAATGAGGCATGCATGAAAGTTGCAGTCTATGACATGGCCTGAGACAAGGCTGTGGCAGTGCTTCAATTTGCTCGACACATGGATGTGGAACTTAGCTCATGTCTTATACACCACAACCGTGTCTTACCATTTGACGATCGTGTCTTCATGTCTGATGTGTTTTAAACTTGTTTTAGAGTTTGGGTTGCCCTAGTTTGGCTTGTATTCCTTATAAACATATAAATAGGTAGCCTGGGATTGTCTTGTTAAGACTGGTAAATGCCTCGTAAGCCTTTTGGCCGTTTTCTAAGAGAATAAAGAATAACTCGCTCTCTGTCTGTAGACGTAAATTGAATTGATCGAACCATGTAAATCTTTATGTTGTTGTATGATTGCTCTTATTTAATTTTGTGTTTTTCTATTGCTTATTTTCCTGACACAATTAATATGACTTATAAAAAATATAACTTAGACAAGTAACTAACAATGGCACATAACTTGGCTACTAAGTATGACATGATGATAAAATGTCCCTAACGAAGGAACTTATGTTAATCTTGGACGAGCCATTGGTTGAAATCGCACACTGGCATATTATCTGCATTTCTTTCACTCTCCTCTGCATATCCTTCCTTTCACTGGTTTCTAAATCCAAAAACTCCTTCACAAGTGTACGAATTTCCTCTCTTGTCACAAAACTTTCCACTCTCAACGCCTCCTTGACCTTCCAACGAAGTTTCCAATCCTCAACTATTAACTTAGTGTTCGTAAACTGCTCTGCTCCAATTGGAAAAGTAAGGAAAGCAACACCTGCAAACATACCTTCTTGGACAGAGTTCCAACCACAATGTGTCAAAACCCTGCAACGGAAGGGTGACACAAAACCCTTAACTGATCACACCATGACACAATCAGTCCCATGTCACCACACATCTTCTTCAGCCTGTTACATTGGCCTCGAGCCACCACATGAACCCAGCACCAGATGCCCGTAAACCCGCCACAATTTCATCTATTTGGTCACTTGAAATAGAAAGATAGCTTCCCTCAGAGACATACAGAACAGAACAAAAAGGTTGGCTATCTAGCCACTTTAGATAGTCTGCGTCGGCGTCAACGCCTCCTTGATCATGGTAAGGTATTGAAGGTCCGATAGTGTAGACGGGTAGTGATGTTTCGTGCTTTAGAACTTGGATTGTCGTGGATTCGAGCTCGAAAACGGAAGAAAACAGAAGGAATTGTGCCTTAGGAACCCACGAAAATGCCTCCAGGGATCGATTCAAAACCTGTTGCCTAGTTCCTTTGATGAGTGGTGGAAGGTCTACCAAGCGTATCGAGGATACACCGGGAATGTACTCCATGCGTTCATGACCATTTTCTGATTTACAAGATTCAGAAAGTTCAAATATTGGTCATTCATAATAAATTTTAAATATTTATCAAAAATATAATAAATTTTAAGCACATCCATCTAACTTAACTACGAATTTAACAATTTTCCTAAACTTAAATGAAATTGTTGCAGTTCATTAATAAAAGGAAACTCTAGATTTAAACGCTTTTTGAGAGGTGAAACCAGCTTTAACTTTAATTTTCACCTTGGCTCGAGTTGAAAATACTAGGTGAAATTCTATAAAATATGCTCACATTTGTAAATTTTTACAGAGACATTTAATTAATTTTTCTCAGCTTGAAGCAAAGAATTTGATTCAAGTTGAACCATTTATTGCGAGTGTCTTTATTTGATAAAAAAAAAGATTAGCATTTTGCAATCTAGCAAAAAAAGACGGTCACTATCTACTTTTTCACCTAATTATTTATCAAGATTTTTCCAATTTACTTAAAACGAAAACTCTCATTCTCTATTTTAACTTGAAATTCTTTCGGCATGTTTGACAATTCACATTACCAAAATGTGACTTTCCAGCATAATATACATTCAATTGAACCTGTTCTGAACACATAAAAGAATAAACAGAACAGAAACATATATATAGCCTTGCCTGAAAAGACCGCCGGAAAATGACAATGCTTAAAAAAGAGATCAAAGTGTTGAAATATAGAGAAAAACGTGGCTGACATAGTCCAAAGCAATGCCACCGGAATATCCATTCTGTTTCCTACCCTGACAGCCCAACCCAGAAGTACATCAGCCACAATAACAGTAGCCTGGAACTCAAATTGTTTCAACAACACTTCAAATTCAGGTTCCATATTTGTAGATACTGCTTCTACAAACCCAGACACATCTTTAGATCGATCTAGCTCTGATGGTAAAACATTTGGTATACACCTTAACTGGATTCTATCATGAGGTCTTGGGTTTGAACCGATCAATCTGAGCCACTCTTCAGTGACAACAAAAGTGATGAAGATTTTGTGAGTTGAAGAAACGATTGACTTGCATATATTCATCATGTGATTGATGTGACCACGTCCCGGATACGGCATCGCCACCACATGAAAAGTGGAATCCATTAGTTGTGAAATTGATTGATACAAATGGCAAAATTGGCAGCAACGAAACTGCATAAAATGTGCAGTAAGTTCAGATCTTTGGAATGTATTTTTGGCTTCGTCAAGCTCTGTAACTGACAAACAAGCGAATCAATAATTTTTGAGACTATTCCATCACTTCCACGTGAGACTTGATAAAACTAAACATGGCTTCGAGAGAAAATAGTTTTGAAAATGATTAAATTTAAATCATTAAACATCGGTTCCACCAAACAAATTAGCCTATAGTTTTCTCCCCATTAAATATCTAAAAAGAAAATAAATAATTAATTTTAAATTGGAATAGGAGATAAATATAAACAATGAAGATATTATCTGATAGTTTAATAAGATTTGAAAAATCTTGATTCGGTTTCCCTAAAAAAGAGTAGAAAATTATAAAGAAATAAATTGTACAAATTATTCTTTTAGTTGGATATTATAAGTATCCAATAAAGTTCTGAACTTTCTAG
>CAODLS010948503.1:0-12434 GCA_948243855.1 Flueggea neowawraea | reverse complement strand
CTATCAGTTGTATGATAGCACCAATCCTGCCATATATAATTAACTTACATATTGAACTCGAGGTAAGAACTTCACCTGCCTGCACAAAACAATTTTATGGGTTAATATCTGCCTAATTCACTCATTGAACGCATATAATATTCCTTTCTCAACAGACACTCCTTACCCTTTGATGCTTAACATTCTGTTTATCAGGGTCCTGCTCCCCATGTGAATAATCATCCCCGGTCTGCCTGTCAAAAATAATTGGCATAACTAGAACTTTGCATGAAACGAGAAGACCAAAGCTTTTGTGCAGTTTCAAAGTCAGCACAAAGAGCTAATGTACACAAGCAACACCAAGTAATAGAAAGTTGAACGAAGGTAGGTAAAATATTACCTTTTATTAACTGGCACACTAGATGACTCTTCTCTCTGCATTGAAGAAATGAAAATAGTGTAAAAAATATTGACCAAGAAAAACTATGCATTGTGCATGTAAACAAATATATGCCATGTCAATTCAAGCATTTCTCTGAGGGTGAAGGCTGTTAGAGCTTAATATCAAACTTTGAGTTACCAAATCACTGGAATTTATATGTCTAGAACGAATAACATGATCAAAAGTAATCCTAAAAAACCAAAAATCCAAAAATTCTTGTTAATATCATATGTGGCTGATTCAGCAGCTAGTCATCATAAGGTTACTCATGACCTGCACGACCATAATCCTACAAGATGCATGACAATATCTTCTTCCCATGGGTTTTAAGACTTGAACTAAGTCTGAAGGCATGGTTCTAGAGTCACCAACAATGTATAGGAGAAGAAGGAACCTTACCTTTAAAATAGTTTTCTCATGTTCTAATTCCATCAGACTTTCTCTATGATTTACTGATAGTTTTGCTCCTCCGTTTTCTTTGCGAACGTTTGTTGGCATAAGAGCGTTTACAGAACCATTCTTGCTTCTTGTTGAACTATTAATTCAATGGAAAAAGATAAGTAAATTGTTCCACACATGTAACTATAGCTAGCATAAAAAATCTGAAAAAGATAAGAAAAGCCTTCTACAAAATATCTCCATTTAATAACCAATTTTCTCATTGAAACATATGTTTATATTCTTGGAAAACAAATGTCCTTTGTTGTCTTGAAAACTGACTGAAGTTGAAGTAGAAATTAAAAAAAAAAAAGAAAAAGCAAACTATAACGTGGACAAAAATGATCCTGTATCCAAATTCTGAATGAAGTGTAAGAGTACCTTTTTTGATTAAGATAGTTCTTATCCACTGTGGACTTATTAGCCTCTCTCAGAATAATATCAGAAGAACAAGAATTGGTCACAGCCGCATTCGCAGCTTCACCAGCCATATCTCCAGCACTACCATCAGCTGGAAGTAGGACACTCTGTAAAAAAAGAAAATCAGGTAACATTTTTTCAATCTTATATCCAATATTAAAAACCTAAACAGAGAAGAGAGAAATACCTTAGCAGTAACTTGAACAAGATCTCCTGCAAGAATGACAAGAGTTTCAATGACGCTTTCGTTCGCCACATTTGCGCTGCATTTCCGCTTCTTACTCAACCTTGCTTTCTTTAATACAACACCTGCACGAATCGCCAATACCTCAATTCCATAAAAGATTACATCTTCTAAAACTTAATCTCAAAATGCCTGCTTTAAAACAAACTTCTGAACATTTTAAGATACTAAAGAAAAAGAGAAATAATTCATGAAATTGACAAGAACTCAGATCACAATGCAATCTGATCCTAAACAATATCACCATAACAATTTCCCACTAAAATCATAAACCCAGAAATGATTATCCACAAAACACCACAACCCATAAGCAATTCAGATAATCCAAACAAATGCCACACTTGTAACACAAAAAGGAAGCAAGAACCAAACAAGGCCAAAGCAAAAGAAACCAACCATAATCCTTGTCAACGGAGGCAGTGTGGAAGATTCCAGAGTAGACAGAACCATCCCTGACATGCACATCAACAGGGAGGCCTATAATACACATAGTTGCAAACAACAAGGCATCACTTAAACGAGTCTCCGTCTCTGTTTCTGCTCTGTTTTTGAAACCCATCTCTTTGTTTCTCTGATTCGTAACAAATTTCTAATCTTTTTGAAGCTTCAATTACAAAGCTCACAGCTTCTTTCCTTTTCGATTAAAGATGGTTTCTTGGTATAGGATTAGAAGGTAAAATGAGAGATCTAAGAAACTGAGTGGGAAAAAAGACGGGCACTCTTTAATTTTCTCTCCCTCTGTTTTTGTTGAGAAGTTTATTGGTCTCCTGGCATGGGATCTTTAGGTCGGTTTACGTAAATTTAGTAGTTTGATTTATTTTTCCTCCTACGTGTATTTTAATTATTTGAAAAGATTTATTTAATTAGTTATTTAACATATTTTCATCTATCTTATATATTTATAAATCGTGCAACTCTTTCAATTTATTTTCTATTTAAAAATATATTATTTATTATTTAGACAATTTTTTTATTCATTCAAATTATATTTTTTAATTAGTAGTGTTGTGCTATTTTATTATCCTATTTTAATATATAAAAAATTATATTATTAATTATTAAGATATAATTTAAAATATATTATTAAAAAACTCTCTTAAAATTAATATTTTTAACTAATTTTTTAAATTTATGTGAAAAATTTTTGTTGTTAATCTTCATGAGATAAATGAAGTAATATAAAATTATAAATTGAGCTCGTTTTTTGATAACTACATATAATATATTTTATAGAGTATATATTATATAATATATTATTAAAAGAGGTATTATTTTTTTATTTTTAGCATTAATTTATCACCAATTATTACAAATTATTATATACTATATGTTTTATATTATAGTGCTAAAAAAATCCAATGTTATATCTCCTTGCTTGAAAATATTTCAAAAAATATGTATTAAAAATAATAATAAAAAATAAACAAATTCATTGAATGTAAATATGTTATTAATCACCGATGGTGTGAATTAACTGGCAACGGATTATTCTAATTTAACCAAGGTTTTAGTTCGAATCTAAACCTAGACAAAAAAAATTTAATACATAGTAAGTTACTCGTGAGAGGTGTCTCACCCTTTGACATGCACGCTATAGCCAAATGGATATTCACGTTGGTGTGGGTATGATTTAAAGATGTCTTTCCCACCTAGGTAACCCCTTTTATAAAAAAATATGTTATTAGAAAAATTATAAAAATACTTGTACAAAAATTAAGTCATGTTGTAATAAGAAAAGACAACTCATAAAACCCTCCAGCATGGCAGTCCACGTGGAACCACAAAGCAAAAGTCATTATTGCCCACAAATCTCACCACCTCCAATAAGCACCTACGCAAAACCCTAAACCCTCATCTCTCTTTCTCCACACATACACACGGAGATACAGATGAGAAAATCGAAATCACAATCCAAACAGTTCCGTAAGCAACGGAAGCTGGAGGAGCAACAAGAGATCACCTTTCCCAATGAATGGATTCAAACCCAGAAACTCGATTCTGGCACCAATCCTCTTTCCCTCCCGGCGCAGCCAATCCAAGCCCCGGTCGGCCGCCTCCACGACGGTGGATTTTCCGCTTACGCCGGGTGCACCAGGTTTGGCCAGCTCCCTCTTTCGAAGGAGACTAAGGACGGGTTGAAGAAGGCGAATTATGTGACAATGACTGATATTCAGAGAGCGTGTTTGCCTCACGCGATCTGTGGGAGAGACGTTTTGGGCGCTGGCAAAACTGGGTCTGGAAAGACGCTCGCTTTCGTTATTCCTGTGAGTTGGGTTTTCGTTGGATGAGTGTGTAATTTGGTTTGTAAAGAAATTGTTTTTTATGTGCATTAGTTTGGTTTGATATTCTCATAGGAGAGGGGTTTTTTTTTGGGTTTTGATTGGTTTGAACATTCGTGTTGTTTGTTTTATGGAGGAAGTTGTGTTGTGAACTACTGGAGCTCGAAAAGCAAGCATTTATTTTTATGTGTATGTATAATTTGGTTATGCGTGAGCGTTTGTGGACTGTTATTGGAAATTAGATTTCTTGATGCTTGGCACATCTATGTACATTTGGCTTTTACCTTGTTTGTCATTGACAGAAAAAACTTTTGCTAACTTAGTTTGGTTTGGTTTTGTTATAGCCAGGAGAGTTTTGGGGGTTTCTGATTTTTGATTTAGATCTCCTAAAAGAAGCATTTATGCCCCTAGTTTGGTTTTGTTAGAAGTGAGAGTTAAAAAAAAAAACATTCGTTGGAGTTTAAATTTTTCATAGTTTAGCAGCTCAAGGTGGCGTTTCTCATTTATACATTGGAATTCATTCAGGTTTTTCTTTGTTTGTTACATACAGGAAGTGTTTTATGTAGTATATTTGTTTTAATTATACCTGTGAAATCTTTCTTGGGTATTTGTTAGACTTGTAATTTCTCGTAGTTTTTTTTATGAGTAATTTATCACATGAAGGTTTTTTTTTTTGATAAGTAATTTTTCATAGTTTATCACTTGAAGGTGGCATTTTTATCATTTATTGGAAAATTTTCAGGTCCTGGAAAAATTACACAGGGAGAGATGGGGTCCAGAGGATGGGGTTGGTTGCATCGTAACGTCACCAACAAGGGAATTGGCTGGGCAGCTTTTTGATGTGTTTAAAGCTGTTGGGACGTATCACAACTTCAGTGCTGGACTGCTGATTGGAGGACGCAAGGATGTTGACACTGAAAAGGAGCGTGTTAATGAGCTTAACATATTGGTTTGCACACCTGGTCGGCTCCTTCAGCACATGGATGAGACTCCCAATTTTGAGTGTTCTCAACTCCAGGTATTGGCATTTCAGTTTCTTATTTCCTGTCTGTTCATCCATTGTGATGTTAATTATTGAGACTCAAGAACACCTCTTTTCCTATTTTAATTATTTCTTAAACCATGATGTTTTTTCATTCCTCTGCCTTGTTAAGCGGTCCTGAATGGTTGGTTACTCTTAATTTAATTTCACACACACACAAAAGTCCTTTCTTTGTCCTGTATCTGTTGCACCTTGTATGTGTATATCTTACTTTACAGATTTGTGTGCTCTAGTGTGTGTTGGTGGTATTAACTGGGTACTTTTTTCTTTCTGGAGAACAGGTGTTGGTCCTTGATGAGGCAGATCGTATACTTGATGTTGGCTTTAAGAAGGCATTAAATGCAATTATTTCACAACTACCCGAGCATTGACAAACGTTTCTGTTCTCTGCAACTCAAACAAAGTCTGTACAGGATCTTGCCAGGCTTAGTTTGAAAGACCCAGAGTATCTGAGTGTTCATGAGGAATCCACGACAGCAACTCCAAACCACTTGCAGCAAACTGCAATGATTGTTCCTCTCGATCAGAAGCTGGAAATGCTGTGGAGTTTCATAAAGTCACATCTTAATTCCAAGATCCTTGTGTTTCTCTCAAGCTGCAAGCAGGTAATTGAATTGGAATTTTTATTCTTGAAAGAAATCAAGTTATGGACAATTTTTGCTGGTCTTTCTGAATCTCACACTTTTGTTGGCTAATAAATGAGTTTTCCTTTGGTTATAGTTGATCTTATTACTCTTCAATTGCTGACATTAAGTTGTTCCTCAGACACTAAATTATCTTTCATTGCATTTGCATATATATGTAGCATTTGCTTTATGACTGTTGTGATATGCCATGAGCAATGAATTTTGTGCCGTTCACGTCCTGTTGTATGCAATGATATTAAACTTTGGATTTGCATGCATGAAACAGTGTCAAATATTTTGCTAAATTAATATATTACTGCCCCACTCAAGGAAGCAATCACAAGTTCAGGTTCTTGTTAATGTTAGTCCATGTATTTGCCTGAATTCCTTTTTGATTGGCGTTTCCCCCATGTAGTTGATTGAAATCCTTTTTGATTGGCGTTTCCCCCATGTAGTTGTTTGAAATCCTTTTTGATTGGCGTTTCCCCTACTCGCATCCTTATTTTAATGCTTATAGGGTGCCTTTTTGTTCTAGGCCGGTCCACTACTTCTACCTGGTGATGTTTGTCTTATTTGTTATATATGTGGTCTTCCTTGTACTGTTGTTCACCTTGCATTGAACTATTTAATAGGTGAAATTTGTCTATGAAGCATTTAAAAAGCTTCGCCCTGGTATACCATTGAAATGTCTCCATGGAAGGATGAAGCAGGATAAGAGGATGGCAATTTATGCTCAATTTTGTGAGAAGCGTTCAGTTCTCTTTTCGACTGATGTGGCCTCAAGAGGTCTGGATTTCAATAAGGCAGTGGACCGGGTCATCCAGGTGATTACCCCTTGAGTTTCAGAAACAAGGTTTTGTCATTAGCAAACACATCCTTATAACTTCATTTCATTTGTGTAGGTGGATTGTCCAGAAGATGTTGCATCCTGCATACATAAAGTTGGTCGCACCGCACGGTATCAATCTGGGGGGAAGTCCGTTCTGTTTCTGACGCCATCGGAAATGAAAATGCTTGAAAAACTACAGGCAGCAAAAATACCTATAAAGTTTGTTAAGGTCAGTGTATAAATTCTTTATTTAATTTGAATTGTCAAACTGGCTTTTGCTACTTGTTTTTACGCATGTGTTTAATTTCTGCATGGGCGTTTTGGTTCTGATCATATTTGTATGTTGCCGATTTGTCAGGCCAACACAAAAAAATTGCAACCGATTTCTGGTTTGTTATCCGCTTTATTAGTCAAGTATGATGAGATGCAGCAATTGGTTAGGAGGACATTCATTACATCTTGCGGTCTATCCATATACAGAAGGATAAAGAAGTATTTGATGTGAAGAAGCTGCCTATTGACGAATTTTCAGCTTCATTACGTTTACCAATGACCCCGAAGATCCGTTTTATAGAACAGAAAATTAAAGGGAAGAAACCATCTCAAAAATCATATCTTGAATTGGGCAATTCTGAAAACGAGAATGGAACAGACATTTCAAGATTCGAAGCAGCAGTTGATACGACGGAAGAAAATGTTGGCAGATTTAGAGACACTCTTGTTGCCGGCACCCGTGAGCGAAATAGCATTGAGAAGATTTTGCTTGTGAGGCAGAACTCCAACACCGAGGATGAGACCAAAGAAAGTGCAGTCGTGGATATCATGTATGTTTCTCAAATACATTTAGTTATTAGGCTTGTCTGTTCTTTAAAGTTTTCTCATGATAATGGTAGAGACAAATTTGGTCATGAGTTAGCATACTTTCTTCTATTGTCTGTTTATGTAGTATTATGCTGATCTGTTGGTTTGAATTATAGCTGCCACATCTTCTACTGATTTGATTATGTAATCATGTTTCTTATGTAGCCCTGCGACATGGGTGTTGAAGAAGAAGAAATTGAAAATCAATATTCACAGACCAGTGGGAACAAGGGTTGTCTTTGACGAAGAAGGCAATACGCTTCCACCACTCGCAAGGGTGGCCGAGAAGACAAATGCCGATACTTCTTCATTGCTTGACAAAGGTAGCTATTATTCTATATCGAATTCCATGGGCATGCACAAGTTTGTCATTGAATTGAGGCATGTTTGTCTAATGTGCCTGGCCGAAAGAAACAATTCTATTTCTTGGCTTTGTTGGTTTCCGTGGAAAAGAGTTGCATACTTGATGTTTAGATTAGTGACAACTTTTGATAGGCCATGCTTGAAAGAGACAAACTGAGCTATAGTTGGCTTGCCATTCCATGCTGTTTCCTTCATTCTTAGTTGTCTTGTTATTTTGCAGACAAACAAAAAGATTACTATGAAAAGATGAGAGAAGAGATGAGGCGGGCAGATGAGGAAGATAAGCTTCTAGACCGCCAGCGTCGCAGAGATAGACGAATCAAGGAGAAGATGAAGTGGAAGAGAGGAGCTATGGAAGAAGAGGGAGACGAAGATGAGGAGGATATCTCTGAATCAGAAGGAGAAAGAACGGACAACAGGAAACACAAAAGATCGAAGATCTACTTTAATAGTGATGACGATGGTGATAATGGTGATGACATAGGAAAAGGAAAAGATAAAGTTGAAATCAATACGGGTTGAAATCAATACAGATTCGGTTACTTTGGCAGAGCAAGAAGCTTTGGCATTGAAATTGTTAAGCTCTATGCAGTCATAGATCATTTCACAGAGATGAGGTTTATGTATACCACGGCGGCCATTATATATATATATATATATATATATATATATATCTAATTGCGCAATTTATAAATAGATGTTCTTCAATTTCCTTTTTGTAACATCAATGAAGTTTAGCTTCAGAGTTTTTTTCCTTTTTCCTTTTTTGTTCTTATTTGTGAAGAAAAAGTTGCCAAGGGAGCATAAGAACTTTTACTCTGCTTGATTACCGAGGTCATGAATTTATTCGGTCTCTTCTTGTTTACGTTGCTCGATATGATGCAGATCTTCTATAACTCCACATTGCTACATTATCGTGTTTCACCGTATCCTAGACATTTGCGAACCGTTTGCAAATTGAGGGCAAATAAAACCTTTAGGGACAATGGCGAGATTACTGCTTTGAAGCCTGTTTCGGTGTAATACAAGTATGCATGTCAACAAATGTAAGGTGAAAATCAACAACACAACAGCAAACACAAGCAAAATCCATGACCAACAGTATACGACACGAAAACAAAAAACATAAATACAATAATTGAATAAAAAATGAAGCAAAACACATAAATAAAATAGAAAAACCCTAACCTTAGCACGAGAATCATGAATCAAAAGCTTCAATTTTTTCTTAGACCTTTCAAAAATATGTGAAGAAACCGATTTGTTCCCTTTTAGAGATCACTCTTGGACTTCTTTCCTACAGAACTACTAACACCAAACACAACCTTTTTCTCCATATAGTCTGAAACAAACAAAATTCACAAACGAAAACGCAAAGTAAGCATAAAATCGATGAATAAAACAAAAACAAAATCACCAATAGGAACTTGAAAAGTAACAGTTGAACTAGTAAAGGAGAATGTGAGGGCCTATAAGATGCTCATTAACATGGTTCAATCAAGAAAAGCTCAAGGCATGGAGTTCTCATTCTCTCTACTATGTTGCCTTTGTGAAGAATGTTCGCATTATAAAATCTTACGCATCCATGCTATTGTACAATAGAAGTTTGGATCGATCTCACTTCCATTTTTAACGCACCACACACCATAAAATAACTGAAATTTAAGACAAAAGTGAACCACGATGTAAAGTACATAAGTTTTTTTAATAAATTTTAAAATTCGCAACATAGTTGTGCCATTTTCGTATACTCTTATATGCATAGTAGTAGACTAGTAGTATATAATGATAGAATCGTCGACACATGCTGGGCCTTTTTTTCTTCGTAATGAATTCTGCACACTCGGAAGATGCACATCATGGAGATATAGTAAATACTCTACCCCAGAATGACAGAATCCAAAAACAGTCTAGAACGATAAAAAAAAAGCATAATATTAAACGAAGAAACGAGTATTACATAACCATTTCTCTCATTACACATCATCACAAACTGTAAAATCATAGTATTACCAAACACAGATGGTGGTCAAGAAAATAGTTGCTAACAAAATAAACAACATCACGAAGAAACCCAACTCCAAACACTACGCAGATCCATCGCACAAAAGCTGGTCAATCACCACAAATCTAAGCCACGAGAGGCTGGTCTTGATTGATCGGTACTAACATCCAGCAACATCATGAGATTACTGCACAATGATAACAATGAAACATCAGCAATAAGACTAATGATCAAGTGCTTACTGCCTAGAAAAGCAAAACACAATCATCAAGCACTGGAATTGGGCTATCAACTGGCACATAATCAGTCCAAAAAAGTATTACCACCAAAATACAATTCACAAGGCAATAATATATCTTTACCTGCTGTGGTTGTTGGTAAACCTGTTGCGGCTGTTGGTAATTCCCAGGCTGCTGGTAGTTCCCGTAACCAGGATAGCCTCCATAATACATGTTAGGGTCCTGGGGAGTTGGTGCATACCCATAAGCATCATATCCTTGGGCATATCCATAGTATCCATTGTTCCACTGGGTCTGATCTGGCTGTGCCTAAAAATTACATCACAAAGTCCTTAGCAGAAATTCAAGCGAACATATGTAAAACATAAGCAACAACACAAGTCTAAGGTTAGATGGGACCTTCCAAGGAAGGTACCCACCCATTGGTTTAAAATGCAAATAATTAACAGTTCCACTTCTCAAAATAAGTGAAAATTTTGTTGTAAAAAAAATCATCTTAAACAAGCAACAATAGGACAAGAGAGGGTCATAGAATAGGTCTAACTTCATTGTTTATTATTACTGTTGTAGTTTTTATTGTTTGATATTATTGTTGAATCAAGGCTGAATAAGATTTTGGTTCAAAAAAAGGATGAATAAAATTCATTACTAAAACAAACCTGTTTGTTTGAAGGACTCCGTCCCCATGAGAGGCGTATACTTTGTCCTGCTAGTATTGTTCCATTAAGCATATTCAATGCTTGCTCCGCAGAGGAACTGTAAATATTACCAAGTAACAAAAAATTATGAAGAAACAAATACGTTGTCAAAGTGAAGGAAAGAAAACTGATCCAATCACAATCAAATACCGGTTAGCAAACTGAACAAATCCACAACGCTTGCCCTGGGGAATTTTCACGTGCACAAGCTCACCAAATTTACTGAAAACTGATCTCAATTGATCATCTGTAACATTTGGATCCAAAGCTCCCACAAATATCTGCATTCGGAGAAAGATTAATTACTAAGGAAAAAAAAAACAAAACAAAGGTAAAACAAGCTACCCACAGTTGTATTATTTGGATCATTCTCGCCCTGATTTCCTTGAGGACTCTGGTAGGTAGCTGCAAGTAACAAATATTATTCGGATAAACTGATAATCAAGAAAAAAGAGACAAAGTAACTGTTTCCTTCCAAAGGAAAATTACAGCAAAAAAAAAAAGAAAATAACATGAATAGTATAAAAACCTGTGCACGTTCAAAGAAAACATATCATGCCACAAATGCCAGTAAACCATCTTTTAAAATCATGTTAACATAAAACCAAATAACAAGCATGTGATTTCTTTGGTTTTTTTGACAAAAGTGAAATGCATATTATAACCACAACACAGCCACACACGTCATGTTAAAGAATAATCAAACACAAGAAGGACCAACCTTGATTTCTGATCATGCAAAGTCATTTCCAAAAAATATTGAACAAGCACAGAGAATTTATACATACAACACTATATATTTTCAGAGAGTAAAAAAAGATCTAAAAGATTTTTTTGATTAATTAGTTACCAATCACACATCAGTTCATAATATTCTCAATCAGCTAAACAAAAATGGATAAAGCAGTTAACAAACTTCACTTCATAAGACAAACAAGTGCATGTGGGTGTTTATATATCTATGAAAAGAGGGTATATCATGTGCCACCAATATCTCGATGTCTTCTCCTTGTAGTAACTTCCATGACCATATAGCACCAAAAACACAGCGAGCTGCATCTAACATATGAAACACTCACATCTGGACTCATAGCTCTTCTCTCACTAAATATTAACCCAACTGTATGGAATGTTTTCAGAAAGCTACCCTCTCAATTAGCACAAAGTCATTAAAACTGACATTCAACGTGAAACTGCAGGGAAGTAAATCCTTCTAACCTACTTTAAGTCTTTGCAAGAAATACATAAATAAAAATGAAAGCAAAGATATGAATACTGGATGAAGATTAAAGGAATTATTCATAACACAAATGGCTTTTGAAATTCCCTATTCTACAGGAGAAGACAAATAGAAAAAAGGAATATCTCCGCATGTTGAAAAATTAAATACATGGGCATCTTGACGACAAAGGTGGCATAGCCCTCTGTTACAAGTTTTAGTTTATGTTACAAATATCTAACCACATCAATAATCTAGACCACAGATGCACACTGGCACCACAAACAAAAGGTGCAAGTAAGAAAGCTATAACGGAGAAAAAAAAGGGTGTTAGCAAGACACCAGTCCTATGAAATCCACGACGGGAAATGACAATGGTCATATGAAAACAATTTTCTGTCTCGTATCTGCTACACACCACCCCTAAGAAAACTTCAGCTCATTAAAAGATATGACAGTGCAAAGGAATTGAACTTCTTGTAGTAAAAATCACTGACTTAACTGATAACTTAAAAGGAACCAAAAAGTTTGGAAAAGAAATAAATTTAAATGGACTGTCAACTCTTTGAATGTAGGGAAGTGGAAAGTAACTCGCGAATGTAGCAAAATGCCACAAGAAATTAAGTAAGCTTATGACGTAAACAAAATAACTGACCTAAAATGAGGCCACGCATTTAAGTGGAATCATTTCAGCTGAAATAGTTCCAGGCCCCCAAAATGAGAGCCTCTCGGTGTCCTGCTTTAAGACAA